>JARK01000384.1:20370-30930 GCA_000688135.1 Ancylostoma ceylanicum
ACAGAGGGGAGGGAACGACTCAAGAAGCTTTGCAAAAGTTCCTGTTCAACTACCGTCGTACCCCTTGTCCAAGTTTACCTGGAAAACAATCACCCGCTGAAATCTTCCTTGGGAGACGCCTACGCTCCACATTATCTCTGCTACGGCCATCAGAGATGATCACAAACGATCGACGTAATCAGAAAATGGAAGATCATTTCAACAAACACCACGGAGCACGTTCAAAATTGCTCGAAACTGGTGATTTAGTTTGGACCAGAGACTACCGGAACGGATATCCTAGATGGTCTCCTGGACATGTTCGAGTACGCCGTGGTCAATGTCTTTACGATGTTGAAGTAGACGATCAGCTATGGAGACGCCACGCAAATCAACTGCGCCCAAGAACCTGTCATGCCGCCGACACAAAGCTCATGGATGAATTCGACTTCCCACTACTGCCCTGTGTCAACGACAATTCACCTACACCAAGCAGCTCCACTTTGCACCACAAGGATCAAGCTCCAACTACATCACTTCCTGCATCAATGCCGACCCGTCGACCAAGCCGGACACAACGCCCGCCAACTAGACTTCAGGTGGACCCCAGAAGGAAGACATACACCACCGATGATAGTCTTGGGAGGGAGGTGTTATAGTCGAAGTCAAACTATGATATGACGACTTGTTTTGATGTAATATCTCCGATAATCACGGAGATCACTATAAATAGAGGAGAATTCCTCGGTGTAGTTCAGTTTGGTCTCTCCGTCGAATAAACCTCTTCGATCGTCTGCCTTCTCACAGAAGAAATACAACACTAGCCCTTAACTCGTTATTATAAATTGAGATCTTTTTTCTGAGATAAACAACTAATTAGGCGTTATCTGCCAAACTGATGTTTATCTTGCGGTGTGATGAGAGTCGTCGCAGGCCATCTATAAGTGCGATCTTATGATAGTGCATTTTCGTGGTGGGTTTAATTACGTGCGTGCTCCGCTCGTGAGTTTATGTACAGTCAGCGGTAATTCTCCTAGCGTCTCATGCAATTTCGCATAGTGCTGCACGCGACTTTCAGCACTAAGTTCACAGCGAGTTGTGCTAACGCAATTGCTATTCTGACCAGTGTTATTATTACTACGGGCCCAAATAGGTATATTAGGAGGGCGATTATGCCTGTCGTGACGAAAATTGTCATCGCCGATTTCCAGTGTTCTTTTATTGTGTTTACGAGCGGTGCTAGATCTGGCAGATCGAAGTCGCTGAGCCACTCCAGATACCATGTCTCTTGCTCGAAGGAGTCATCAAAAATGGATGCATTATGAGCTATTTTGTGATAAACGAGAGTGCCTTTGATTTCAACTTCGACGGTCTCTTTAGCACAAGATGTGCAACATTTTTGGTTTACAATGGCTTTGTTGAAATCAAGCAACACTGCAGTTTCCTTTAAGCTGGAGTCACACTGAATTGAAAATGCTTGTGATTCGCACTCAATTGTTATCCATGTTTCAACAGGGGTGTAACAGGCGACAGTGATTTTTGAACCTTCCTCACAGTTATAGCAGCCTGTGAGATTTCTGATTTCTACCTTGCAGAGTTGCTGAACTATGTAATCTGCGCTGTTTAGTAGAAGTGAAGACTCAGTTGCTATCAGAACTTCTCCTTCATTTGACGTTGCTTTTATTTCACCTCGTGAACTGGTTATCTCCACTTGTGGCGTGCTTAGTGGAAGTCTGTTAGTTCTCCTTCCGCATATTTTCGATGGAGTCATCAGGACAATTGCAAACTTTTTCCGTTTTCTCGGCCTGGCATGAACAGATCATGCGCACTGTGCAATTATTGTATCGATTAGCTGCCATTGATTGTGTTTCACACTCAACCGGCAGCCTATAGTGCTCAGGTATGACTAGGGCTTCTTTAGACGAAACAGCGAATCTTTTGTCAAGAAGGTGTGAGTGTGGTTGCTGAACTGAAATGACGTTTACTTGGAATTCGTCTATTCGTTCGGATATGTAAGGAGAAAGATGTGCAGAATATTTTCTCTCTTTGTTGTATAGAGTAACTTCCAAATCTATTGGAATTTTTGGTTCCCACTCTATGCAGCGGACTACCTCATAAACCGTATCAGTTCTTGGTATGTGAGCTATTCTAAAGCACGAACATGCAGGGAAAGGCAGCAGGCCTCCACAAGCCAAACCACTACATGAATTGTCGCACGTGGAATAGCCTGGATATTTTGCGGACTGCATTAGTTCTGGCACTATTTCATTCGGCGCGATAGTGTCACATTTGTCATGGATGCAAGATCCCATTTGTGCACATCTCTTTTGGTGGAACACTTTGTACTCTGAAATTTCTGCCCACGGTGGACCCGCGGTTCACCCGAGGTGGGGAGTCGGTCGGCCACCGTGGGCATGTGTGAATCCACCGTGGGAATAGTGCGGATTAACTGAGGGCATTTGCGGTCACTATTAGGCCTTTACTTATGCTAGCAAAAGCAAACATTACCTGTGAAGACGTTGCATGCGACAAATTGGCTAAGACAGTGAATCTGTGCTGTGCTGAACAAAGAAAGAAAGATGCAAATTTTATGTGGCTTTCCACTTCGTCCTTCCTTCTCTTCTCTACCATAGGATTTGAACCTTACCGACCCTCTCGAATGCTTGATTGGTAGTCCGCCCTCTTATCCACTAGGCCATACGTGTCGACACGTGTGCTGTGTTTTAGCTCGTGATGAATCTTATCATTTCTACCGCGGATCCACCGTGAGCATGCGTGGAGCCACCGTGGCGCAAGCGTGCATCCACCGTGGAAAGCAGTGTTATCGTGAATACACCATGGGCATGTGCGGATACACCGTGAACATGTGTGGGCATAGCGCGGGAGTGACGTCATCCCCGGTTTTCCACCGTGGGCATGTGCGGATTTATCGCGGGCAACCGCGAATCCACCGCGGATCGGCCTCATACCGTGGCTCCACCGTGGGAAGAGACTTCAGAGTAAACACTATCTCGCGTGAAGAACAACGATACTTTTGCACAAGTTAGCTCCATTGGTTTCTTGATCACCTTAATGGTTCCGACCGTATGATTGTTGTGCAGCAGTTGAATACAGAGTTCCGTATATATTTTGTTGAACAGTACTTCTCGTTTGTATGTATAGAAACAGTTGTTTTTATCTTCACATACCAGATCTGCGGTATGTCTCATATACCCATGTTGACAGGCTGATGTGCTGGTAATTAGTGTTAATATGGCTACCACGCCTGCTGTGACATGCCTTCTGTTCAGAGTTGCAACTCTGAAAGTTGTTAGACCGACTGTCTCCATAATGTCGTATTCGCTTTCGACTATTGCTCTAGCACGATTTCGCAATGTGGATACTTTTCTCACAACAATTATTGTAGAGGTGAAGATTATAAGAAGTAGGGTCGACATAATAATCGCAGCAGATGTTATGGCACCGACTGGCCAACAATGTGGGTTGCCTAACAGCGACTATGAGAGGAATCGTGCATCGCAAAAATTTGGAGAGTCGCAGTGTACGGTTACTGACTGAGTGTATTTCTCTCTTGCGACTTTCAAGATGACTTTAGTTCGTTTCTGATGAGGTGACAATGGTAGTTGAAAAGTCATTTTTTCGGATGTCTTTGTATATGACCGACACTGGTCGTCGAAGCATAACATGAAAGAATCGTATGGTGGATGTACTCCCACGGTTCCATTAGCGCAGGTTATTGCTGATCCAACGTATGCTGCTGTGGTATCACCCCAGATACACATTAGTGTGAGGAATATAGCGAGGAAGTATGGCACCTTAATAGCTGTATACGTCGATGTTCCAGGTTCTTCTAAACTTTCCTCGAAGAAACGTATAGCGTCGTATGCCCTCGTTTTTGATTGACGCCCGGGGACTTCCCTTAGATTTTGCGGGCTGGTTTCGTGCTCTTGTTCATGATCATCTGCACATTCGGGTTCACATTCTTGTTGCAGAGACCCTCCATTATCATCATCCTCTTGCGGATCCTGGTCTTCGTCATCAATGTTTTCGTCTTCTGAAGGAAAACTTCGAATCTCCAGGGGGAATATCTTATTCAGAGGTCTTCGTATCGTTCTACCGTTGGGCATGAGTATTGCGACCGTTCTTATTTGGCTGTCTTTACTTTGGAATATTCTGGTGATTCTTCCGTACATCCAGCTTCCTCTAGGTAGCAGGTCCTGCTCTACCAGTACGATTTCGCCCACTTTTGGCTGCTTATGGTTTGACATGTGTTGCTGTGTGTTTGACATGTGTTGGTTGCTTCAAGTTTAGACGCATGTTATCCCTCAAATATGTAAGGTATTCCTTATTCCAGCGCTGCCAAAAATTGGTAGCTATTGAAACAGAGAATTCGTAGGCTTCTTTTGCTTGAGCAACTGTATGGATGATCTCTGGTTCAAATGATGGGTCGTCACCATCAAATTCGTTACATGGTAACGAAAATTTAACATTTCCTCGTAAGAAGTCGACAGGTCGAAGAGGAATTTCAGTCATGTCTGTACAGCTCAATTTTGTTAGCGGTCGAGTGTTTATTATTGCTTCGATATGAGCTATTACAGTACACATTTGTGGATAAGATAGCTTGCGCCGGCCTATAGATTCTTGAAATGCTCTTTTCACTGATCCCACGAGTCTTTCCCAGACTCCACCCATCCAGGGTGCTGAAGGAGGGTTGAAGATCCATTTAATCTTGTGACTTGCACTGTAAGTCATTATGGAGCTGCCGGTTTCGTCATCCACTTCAAGCATAGTATCGATTAACTTTTGGCCAAGTTTGAAGTTACTTCCACAATCCGTCCTTACAATTTTAGGAACTCCCCTACGGGATATAAACCGTACGAAACTGTTAAGGAAGGCTCCTGTTGACATATTTTCCACTGCTTCCAGGTGAATGGCTCTAGTGGTTAAGCAAGTGTATAGACAAACGTACATCTTGATGTTATCCGACGAATCAAAAGGACCCATGAAATCACATCCCGTGTTTTCAAATGCTACCGATATTGATACGCGGTCTTGAGGAAGGGGTGGCATCGCTGGCGCTCCGCATGGTAATCCAGTGTATCTCTTACAGATTGCACATTTCCCAAGAACTTTCTTTATTGTCACAGACGGTTTTGGTATCCAAAACCTCTGCCTCGCGATAGCTAGTGTTTGTTCCTTTCCACAGTGTGCATTTTGACTATGAATATCGCTGATTATCAGCCTGGTTATTTCCGAACGGTTTGGTAGTAGAATCGGATATTTGGTGTAGTAAGGTAAAACTGCCTTTATGATTCGAGATTCGAATCGTGTAAGTCCATCCTTGTTACGTATAATCTTCTGGTTAGGAAACCGTCGTCCCATTTCCTTCATTTCAATATGTTTGTGCTCTTGGGCTAAAATTTTATTTATTTATTTAATGCACTCAAAGTGCTCCAATTATAGACAGAAATAAAGAAATATACGGCATAGTACTCGTACAGCTTAGGAAAAAAAGCAACACACGAACGAGTAAAAAACACTGCCTGCAGCTTATGGGGTGACCACACCGACAGTACCTAGTTGTTGGCAAAATCATCGGAGGAATAGATAAGTATGTTGGCATATTTATTTCATTTCAAAGAAGAAATAAAAATATTAACTGAGTGGTGATAAAGGATAGGATCAGCCTGGGCAACGCAACTAACAAATGTTATTCTGGGGCGGGCCAAAATAGGTGCCTCTTTGATCTGTTACGAACCCCAGGCGTAAGACCCAGGCCCAAGTCTGCAACCGGGACATGCACGTAAGTGCATCGATGTGCCAGTAGAGCTTGTTGATCCTTCCAAAGCACAATATATTGGGTGTATATAATAAGATGCAAGCACTCCTCAATTATTTGTTTATGTTTGGAATGATCAATTGGAAACATCATAGGTTTTATAGTAGATGTTTTTATGCATGGTTACATACAGTCATGTTCATTCTAGGTAGTTGCTGAGAGTCTTCCCCATAAAATTATGACTTCGCTAGCAGCGATTTCTTCGGCAGTTATTTCCGGATCCGTGGTAAAGTTGTTAATGACCATCAATCTGATATCGGTATGACGGTGCTCGTTCGTTTGCCTCACCCATCTTTGTAGCAGCTTTGCTACTCGAGCTATGGTCCGTAGTGCACGACCAAGCTTCGAGAACCGCGTGAGGTCCATTATTTCATTCCTTTCTTCGCTGGGTTGTGTCTCACTAATGACAGGCGCGATAATAGTCTTTCCATTGCCATGTGGCACATCTTTAGATAAGTTCTCCTCGATATTTCCCATGGACTTGAGGGGCCACTTATCGTTTTTATTTCTTAGCCATTGTGGACCTTGGATCCATGAGCTACTATTGATTTTTGAGGCAGTGAGACCTCTCGTACCACAATCTGCAGGGTTGTAGTCGGATGTAACATGCAATAAAGTAACTGGAACGTTTTGTGCTTCAATTTGTGACTTGATCTTCACTATTCTGTCTTTTTGATTCGTCACAAATACTGGAAGCGTTCGGGACGACTTTAGCCAGTGGAGAGCTATTTCACTGTCGCTTACTATATTGACCTTCTTGACGAGCGATGTCATAGATTTTTGAATTGTCAATGCAAAACGTAACGAAATCAAGGTGCTCAGGAGCTCGAGCCTAGGAATGGTTTGCGGATGCTCCTTTGGTGTGAGTTTGGTTTTGCCACAAATAAGGTTGCTAACCCAATTCGTGGTGCAATATTGAAGATATGCGCAGGTGGCTATGGCTTGTTGACTAGCGTCGCCGAAAACCCAAAGCACAGGGCTTTCACACTCGAGTTCACCTAGATTCCGCGGATCAGGTCTTCGTGGAATCGAAATTATTGCATTGTTGACCTCATCACAAATGCCGTTCCATCTTTTGGTAAGCTCTGCAGGAAGAGTCTCTTTCCAGTCCATTTTGGTGTCGTAGGCTTCTCTCATGATGCCTTTGAGTTTCACAAGAAGAGGACTGGCGAACCCTAAAGGGTCGTAGATAGAATTTATCTGGCTTATTATGTCCCTCTTTGTTAGTATTTTCCTTCGGGGAAAACTGGTTCTAATAGTAAATCGATCAGTATCGGTATTATATGGGACACCGAGTATTTTGATTTCTCCCGTAGGAGTTCTATCGATTTCTGGGATGCCTGCATTTACCTGGTGAGAGTTGGTAACGTATTCACGCAGATTCATGCCAATGTTTGCAAAAAGTTGTTTAGACTCCTTGTACTTCTGTAACGCGTCCTTTTCGGTTTCCGTCATTATGAGTATATTATCAACGTACAAGTTCTTCGCAATCTCATCGGCCAGTGATGTGTTCTGAGTACTTAAATAGGCCAAAATAGCCATATTCAATATGCTAGGTGATGCTGTGACGCCGAATGGCAGCCGTTTGAAGCGGTACTCGATCACATTGGATTTATTACATAGATCATTAGTGTCCTTTACCCATAAAAACCGGCACAGGTCTTTATATTCCGCACATAGCCTGATCTGGGTGGATGCGGCTTCTATATCGCATAGCAGCATAATCTGTGATGATTTGGTGGCGAGCAAAATGTCGAGGATTTTATTTACAAAGGATTCACCCTTGTATAGTCAACTCCAAATGTCCGTAGACAAGAGTTGGGACCGCGGCGCGGTTCTCCTCCGCGTCTCTGCCCTGCATGCCACGCTGAATCCGTGCAGCAGACAGCGAGAGACCCGCGCCGCGCCCCCAACTCTTGTCTACGGACATTTGGAGTTGACTATAGGTGACATCGTTCAGTGATACTCCACCTTTCTGTTTCGAGGAAGCGTCGAACACTATTCTCAAAGGTCTTGCTTTTTGTGGCCGCCATACCCCAGAGTGTGGCATATAATAAATGTTGACGTATTGTGGTGCAGGTTCGGAAACCCTTTCGATGATGCCATTTTGCTCATATTCTCTCATTATTTTGTTATACCACTGCTGTTGGTCAGCATTGTTCCTCAGAGCGTTCAGTAATGAAGTTAGTCTACGGATAGCGATAGGATAGTTATCCATCAGATCTGTGACATTGTCTTCGAGAGGGAGCGGAGCTGTTACTATTCCGTTTTCAAAAGAGATCCTCCTTGAGTATGTTTCGAAGTAATCAAATACTGGTGACTCTTTGTTGTATTCGCTTTTGGATATGCCTAATCCGTCCAGTTCAAATATATTTCGGAGCAATTCCTTCTCTTCTTCGACGAGTGAAAGACTGAGCGAAATTACTGGTGTTTCCATTTCCTTCACATTTCCTCGACCATGGACTGCTGGGCCGAATACGGTATTTGTTATGAATAATCCAGAAGGAAGTTGTAGTTTTGTTCCTTTGGTGAAGACCAAGTCATAATAGAATTCGGTTCCTATGAGTATGTGCGGATTCTGATGCTCTCCTCTTATTTTTGGATTGCATAAACATATTTCCCTATCTTCAAAGAAACATTTATCTTCATCTGAGAGGCAAACAGACGGAAATTCATTAGTTATTATTGGTTTTGTCTGTATATTGATTTCGATTTCCTTTCCGTAAGCCGTACTTAATCTGAGGGTGACTTGCATACCTTGGAACTTTTCCACATGCCCCCCTATGCCTGACATGATACATAGTTCAAAGCTATGTTCTGGCAAGCCAAGCTCTTGAGCAAGTTTTTCTTTTATTATAGTTTTTTGTGCTCCCGTGTCAAAGAAGAAGAGCACTCTTTCAAATCTTTCAGTCCGATAATTTCAAATGTTCCCGCTGTCATCAGAACAACCTGTTGCCGTTGTTTCAGGCTAACCTTGAATGGTTCTCTAACGAGTGGATTCATCTCCGTGTTGGTTGCAAGTATTTGGGTAAAGTTTTGGTTCTGGTTTCCACTGTTGAATGGCTCATTGCGATTTATAGGCCTAGAATTTTGTTGAGCGTTTGTCCGCGGTCTATTGTTGCCTCCAGAATTATTTCCGGGACGTTGAACCAGCTGGTAGTATGGTCTGTGTGATTTCGAACCTAGCTGCTTTAGGCATAGGCTAGGATAGTGAGCTTGACCGCACTGTGGGCAGTGGGGTTTTTTGCACTCGTAGCTCTTATGCTGGCTTGAGTAACATTTCCAACATAAGTTTTTCTCTCTCATGATATTGCGGCTGTTCTGGATATCTGTAATAGTCCTACATACGATGGAGAGATGGTTCCCGTTGCAGAACACACACGTTTTTTCACGAGGTTTCTCTTTTTCCCGGTTTTGTGGGACGTTGAAAGTGACTGCCGAATGTTTGCTGGGAGGTTTTTGTTGTACGTTCAGCCTGGTGTCCACGTAGACTTTGGCACTGATTTCTCTTTCTAGACTAGTCATTACGTCCTCGATAGTGACGTCACATTTCTCTTGTATTTCTAGTAAAACTCGTTTCACAACAGAGTTTGGGAATTTTTGAAGTATAGTTTCTGTCCACATCGGGTGGTGGGATTTGCGTATGTCATGCCCCGCTGATACCATTAAATTGATCAGCATTTTCACTTTGTCCAGTACCTGAACGCAGCTGTCTGCCGTGTTGAAGGCCGGTCTCATATCAACTAGTCTTTGTACTATTCTGGCTCGGTTTATAGGCTTATTGCCATACCAGTCTGGCCGTCCGGCTGACGCCGGACTCCCAGACTTTTTGTTATGCTCGCTTCGCTCGCATGACTTCACCTCGCATCCATCCTAGAAGAATAATGAGCATGCAGATTTCGCTCCGTTTTCCCTATATGCCTCACCATAAAAAATGGACTGATTAAAGAGAACTGCTTGCGTCTCTCAGTGCAATTTAATCATTCTCTCGGTTGAAATAGCTAATCGTAACTATGTGTAACCGATTCAACCTGGAATGAACACAGGAATTGGTTTATCATTCTTTGTTTGCTGTGAGTGATCCATTGATAACAATCAGCATGGACATATAAAAGAGGACCGAGCGGTGTGTTCAGACTCAAATGAGGGTAGAACACACTGGAGTGGGACGTAATGAGGGCAGAATGATATGGGTGGTATAATTAAGACGGGCCCTAGGTACTTCCTCGTTCAATTTAGGCGTCATAGGACAATTAGAATAAACGACGACCTAATTAAAAGCGTTTTCGCGCTGCTTTGCACCGGCTCATCTCTTCTCCATCTGTCGACCCGTTCGCAGACGTTTCCGCACATTTCGACGCAGGCGCACCTTTACCCCACCGTTGGACCCGTCTCCAGACGTTTTCTCACTTCTGGGCGCCGGCCTCACTTTTCGACACCGGCGCACTCTTAACCCACCGGTCAAACCTTCTCCCGGTGTTTCCACATATTTTGACGCCGGCGCACCCTCATCCTACCGTTGGACCCGTTCCCCGGCGTTCTCTCGAGTGAAAGAACTAATTGTAGCTATATTTGACCGATTCAACCTGGAATGAACACGGGAAATGGTTTATCATCCTTTGTTTGCTGTGAGTGATCCATTGATAACAATCAGCATGAGCATATAAAAGAGGACGGAGCAGTGTGTTCAGACACAAATGAGGGTAGAACACGCAGGAGGGGAGGTGATGTGGGCAGAATGG
>JARK01000385.1:9325-25318 GCA_000688135.1 Ancylostoma ceylanicum
AATTCCTTTCCCATCATGTGAATTCAGTTACCTCAAGTACTTAACTGGTGATTCACTTTTTTCTAAACTCTAATATTTACTGGAAACTGTGCTCTATTCCATCGAGTTTTTTTTTTTGCAAGCATTAGCCCCAACCGATAATGCAAGCACTAACTTCTCTGGAAACGTGATCAAATCTGAAAACTTCAAGTCAAGTGAAATTAGCTTCGCAGTAAACTTAACAGAATATATTAGAGAAATATAGTCTTGGCATCGAAAATGCAAAATTCTCAGCATTCTGAGAAAAAAATATCTATCTTACCCCGAAGAACATAGGAACTCAGAGAATTCTTGAAATGAACGACTGCCTAGGTTGACTTGCCGTAGATCCAATCATGTGAATCAATGCTAGCGCTGCTTTTTTCTACCACCATTACTATCGGTAGATTTCTATTGTAGCGTGACTTCTCAACTATTAAGTGGAACTCATAATATATGGAACTACCCAGCTGCGTTATCTATGACTACTTTATTTGTTCTCATACCTGCTATACGCTGGTCGACGCAATTTTCATCTGGCTGCTTCTCAAAGTGCATCTAGCCATGTGGGCATCGCCACCTGGTCCAAAAGAAATCCCTCGAAAAACCTCTATGACTCACGCTTCGAGTGACAATATCTAGATTTCACTTCTCAGTACAGATGTATATAACGTAGCAGGAAGAAATGGAGTTCTCAAGCAACTGAATGATTTTTGTAGCTTCTCCGTAGCTCTAATGCAGTGTTTCATACTATTCGGCTGAACGCCAAATTTCGACAATTTTTATTACCGTTCGCATTGTTTCCAAGGGCTCAGTAATAGCGCTGCACAGAACAAGCTTCCCTATTTCACTATTAAACCGGTCACAACTGGTTCCAGCCGGGCTCCGGACATATTGGTGTGATGAATTGGTAATTCCTTGATTTTTGACGCCTTCAAAATTCAGTCCACTTCAATGAGTGGGACAGTCTCACCTCATCTCGACAAAAATTTGACATATTCCATCACAGTCACGAACATTTCCATGCAAGGACAGATTCCATGAAACAAATTTCATGGTATACAGAAAAGATCCTATGCTCACATCCATTTTGCATGTGCGTATCTTATCGATTTGTTCAATTACGCAGCTATCGGACCACCCTCTGTTCTGATGGTAACCTAACTGAATTTTCAAGCGAGAAAATTACTCCTAGCATATGAATAAAATAGTAGCGCTATAGTACATAGTATATACATCAGGCGCGCGTGTGGCGCAGTGGTAAGAGGTTTGCTGCGCACGCACGCAGTCCACGGTTCGATCGCGCCCGTGGCCAACTAAGGCATCCATCCCACCGGGGTCGGTAAGTTGGTACCAGAGGAGTCTGGGAGGATGAAGCACTGACTTGATTCATCGGATGCCCCCCACAAGTCACTGTATAGGGCACATACGCATTCAACGCCTCTACGATGCACAGATGAAGTCGAATGCGTGGCGCATCCCTCGTGACGGGATTGATCAATGATCAACGCCGCTCACTTTATCCTTTACATTATATGCATCAGAGCGTTCCTCTAAGAATACAGAGTGGGACATAAGATATCCTAGGACGTTTGCTGAAATATTTCTTCACCTTAAACTCTTAACTTGTACTGGTTTCGCTCGCTTACATTAAGAGAGAAACAAGAATTTCTTGGAGGCAAAATAGAATGTCGCTGTAGCCTTCCGCTCTAAAGCAATGGGACTCAATTAATACTTAAAAAAAACGCGGTTCTGTACGGTGCTTTATAATGAAAATTGATTTTTGGAAAAAAAAACTTCGAGAAGAGTCTCTTTGTTTATTTTAAGCGATCTGTAAAGCACGAAAAATGCACTCCCCAAGCCTACCCATTACTTTTCGTGGAATTAACCAACTGAAAATAGGGTGAGGAAAAATCACGCTGCTCGAGATTCACGACCTCTACTATGACTGCATTCGCTGGAATCAAAAATCAGCATTCATAAGCTTCCACTGAGATTTTTTCCTATTCCATGAATTTCCTGGAGATTGCGAGCCAAAGAAATGACTCGAGTCTAGCGCTATCACAGATATCTAGCGCAGCAGAATGCATGGGAATAGCTCTGAGAAATAAGTCAACAAAGGTACAATACCTTATGGCCCTCCTAGTAGATTTCTTCCGTCATCACCCAGACAAACAACGATGAAAGCTATCTACAATTGAAGAAACATCGGAACACACATTTTCCTAAACACATTTCTTCCCAAAAGTAAAAGTTCCTCGACTGGACGTGACTTCGAAAAAAAAAACTCCGACATAAAGGAGGCCAGTCGCCGCTAATGATTCACTACGCTGACGTTGATCGCGCGAACAAGAGCGTGTTCGTCAAACCAGCACCACTAAAAGAGCGGATAATCTCCTGCTTATCCAAGAAAATGGTTCTGTTTTCTTCCTTTCGATGCGCATCCTCAATTACTTAAGTGCATCACTCATACTCCTCTAACTGCCCAAGTTCATCAGTCATTCTTCTCTCACTGTCATCTTCGCCAGCCCATTCCAGTCCTTACAATTCATTTCATTTGACAAATTAGAAAACCGTCAAATGTATTGTTTTTGAGATGTCTGACGTTTTAACGCTCGAAAACCGTATGGTCACTGCTCCTCAAACGCTGGTTGGAGGAAACATTACTAAATCGTCCCACAGTGTAACAATCAATGCTGGCAATGTTTCCAACTAAGGATCTTTGCGTTTTTTCATGCCGACGCCGGCGATAGCCACATATCAGATGTATTGTAAATGTCTCTTCAATTTTTCTTTTCTTCATGCCCACCAATCATCTGCATTTGTTGAAATAAGCCCAGTTCTACTCATCACAAAGTTATTCCCAGAGAAACTTCTGGAATACGTACGTCTCCAGCAGATCATTTTACGATCGCTTTTCTGTATCCATAATCAAGTCGCGGGTTATTCGCGCAGCAACATGTGAGGACGACTCCGTGAGTAGACAAAAACCTTGTCTACCACATCAATTCCGGAATCTCACCGCATTCATATTGAGTTCGTGTGATTGCGGAAACACCTCAGACACCTTGTTCGCTAAACTCTGAACACCAAGAGGTGGTCACGCAAGAGGTGGTCTGCCACAGCGCCAATGAGGTAACTGGCGTTTTCCATAACAGGTCCTATCCACTGTCATGCTTTTTTTATTACCTAGCGCAGATCGCATGCACATAGTTGATGGCTGGAATCTGCCCACAACTCAACCAAACTTCCACTAAACTTAGGTGGTCAGATTAGTTCCAGGCTATGCTAAGAGAATGAATCGCCGATTTTACATCGAGTGCCTTCTCATCTCGTAATCCTTATAGTAATTGGCAAAGCTTTTTTCGATTCGCAATAGAAGTCGAATGCTTGTATTACCCCTAAAGAGATAAACGCTGACAACTCTAGTCTATCCTTTGCGCTGCTATTGGTGTCGTCAATTATGTAAGGTCTGATTTTAATTGAAAATGTTTCATGTTCTATATCTCAGATAGGATGCGGTAAAATCACTCCCAATGCTAGAGGCACAGTCTTTTATCTTAATGATTGCTTGCTTGCGCAAAGAGCATAGAAATCCGAACAACAAGACCACATGCAGTGACGGGGATGGTTTCCAATGTTGCTTCAGAAATTGGGGATTCTTTGGACGAAAAAAAAAAGAACTATATCTCTAATGGATTGATGAGCAAGTCCAGTGAGAACTGAAGAACGCGATGGATGACTTGAAGATTTCCAGTTCTGCTCTTGTGTTTTGAGCAACCATTTTTGAGGGTCAAAGTGTGAAAACTACAGTTAATGAGGCATTTTCTGCAGCCGAATTGTTGCAAATGCTTCGTATTCTCGGGAAAGCAAGGCCAATCCTTCCTACATATTTTTGCACGCATCATTTAATATTCAATCGCTTCCTCCACAGGTTTCAGTTGATTATTGTTTGAGACCATCAGAGAGCCCAATTTGCATCTTTATACTGCTACAGCAAAACTTCCCAAGTTATTGCTGCTCCGTCTGTCTTTCTGGCCATCCTATGGTTTGACGAAGTGATCTTTCTAACAAAAAACTTGAGAGTCGGTGATTTGAAGAAGTGATTTTGAATGAGTAAGAATGTCCCTTTACCAAAAAAAAAAGAATAAGCAAGCAGAAGTGTTGGCCAAGCCTGGGGGAAGCGCTTTTTGGAATTGCTTTACAATACAAATAAAAATCTTGCGTTAGTTTAACTTTATTTGTTCATTTTTTATTACTATTTATTATTATAATGATTGTAATGTTTTTATTTAATTTATTTCTCACCTTTGTCCCCAAAGCAGCGGAGACCCCACTTTGCTGTCCACTCCTTCCCCTCCCGCCCACTTTCCGCGTCCGCCGCTGACAAGCAGCGATCATATTAACCTTCAAAGATTTGACTTAAAAACGACCGCTTAGGAAAACCCGACAAGCCGACGCTTCATATCGCTTCACACCTGACGAATTAATGGGCAGACTGGCAAATTATCAGCCACAACCGGCTCCACTAACCTAATATATGGGGGCTGACAGTAACCCCAGCTAGCTGGCAAAGCATTTAGCCTTAATGACGTAATTCGTGACCATAGCAGCTAGGTGCACCTCATTTACAGACGTCTTCAAAAATGTCCATGCATTTTATATGCGACTAATCTCTTCTATATTATTCGTCCATCAAGCGAGGATTTCTTTGAACGTGGAAAGACGAGCAACAGTACTCACACAAAGCAATGCGCCCAAAGTTGAACCTAATCAATTTCAGTATGCTCTGGTATACCCTGCTCACACTCTCAGTGCTAGCTCGTTTGGGACAAGCAGGAGCACCTGGCACGAATGGAGAACTGTCCAATCCAAAAATTAAAGATATCGTAGAAAGGGATGCCAAGGTACGGCCATACAAGGTAGAGTAGGGGTCAGGCTCAAGTACTTTCATGTTCAGCATTATCTGGCAGCTTTCGGCTACATGTCCAAGCCAAAGGCATCAAAAATTTCGGACGGGAAAACGCAGGAGCCAAGCAAATACGATCTGCAGACAGCACTTTTGTGAGTTTGCCACAAATCTTCGCAGATGAAACTATGTAACCCCTAGGTACTTCATCAATAGATAGAACGTTCTTGGTTTAGGCGATTTCAGAAAGCATTTCTCATTTATCGCTCCGGTGTTGTGGACGTACCTACACATGCGAAAATGAACGAATACCGCTGTGGCAACAAAGATATGTTCCAAGGAGAAGAGTTAAAGGGTAAAAGATAAACAGAGAGCCTCCGACTTTCTCATCACAATTTCACACTCATCATAATTTTTTTCTAGAACTATCGAAAGGTGAAATCTGGAAGAAGAAAGTACTTCTCTGGAACATTACGTCATACCCAACCTCGCTTACTCGCCCACAAACAAGGTGACTATTCTTACTTCGCTTCTACAACTCAAGTGATAGAAGCTTTCTATCAGGAGCAGTTTGACATATATATATATATATATATATATATATATATATATATATATATATATATATACGCATACATACATCAACTACAGCAATAACCATGTTTGTAACCTGCGCTAGAAAGCGGGGAAGTCAACCGCAGAATTTCCACTACTCTGCAAATCATGTACATTACACACTGAACTTCAGGGAAGCGTGCGATGAGGCGTTTGAAAAATGGCGACAAGTGGCCGGAATCGATTTCATGGAAACAAATGACGCCAAGAAAGCGGACATTGTCATAAGTTTCGAAGAATTTCCGATTGCATTCATGAATGGTGAGCAGCTCTCACTCAGATCAGACTATGGATAATCCCATAAAAATTCATGCACGGCAAACCAACCAGTATCCTTGCAGTGGCAGCTGGGGCTACGCGACCCGTGAACAGCCGAATCATCTTGGACAGAAGCCGTATCTGGGGTTATAGGAACCACATCCCGGTGCGTACAGTCTAAAACATAAGAATTAACTACGGAATCACTCGCCACTTCTATAATTCTTGTTCAGAGAGGTATCTCCCTCTTCCACACTCTCCTCCATGAAATTGGACACACACTTGGACTGCGTCATAACTTCTATCGCGGGTAGGCTACGAAAGAATTGCTGGTGTGGCCGTGGTTCAAACGTTTAACGTGAAATTCAGTTCCATAATGTATCCCATATTGAAACCAGCGCTAGTTCCATACGGGACCTTGGATGGTGTTCCTAACATCGACAAAATATCGCTGCGGAAACTCTATGGTGAGTGTCCACAATATTACTACAGATAAACCCCACAAACTCGTCTCAGCATACCACGCCCGACCCATTTTTATCGTAACCCGAATCTCAGATATTTACAGCACTGAAGAGCCATGGTTCCTAACTAGCCAATTAGTGATGCGCAGGTGTGGAGCGCTATACCTGAAAAGGCGGTGCGATCGAGCTCTGCGATTGGTTGTTTGCGTGACTTCACCAATCGCACGACCTGGCTGCGTAACCCTCTCCAGGTATAAGCTCCACACCCATGATGAGTCGTAGATGCATGGAAAGTTCACGCCCTCACTCTCTGTCTGTGCTCCTACATCTGCTAGCGTTCACAAGCAATGAAACTATTCCTACTTAGTTATATTCAAACAAATTCCAGAACTTAACCTAACCTGGATACAACAGTTCTACCAAGGTCACTCCCCCATGTTCAAAAAAAAAGAGCGGTTTTCACAGAAGGAGAACATTTGTGGTTTGAAAAAAGTAAGTGGGATAAGTAAAATGAATAACGTTGCGTAGTTCAGAAACCCTCACAAGAAGTGCCAGAACACGACTTCTCCATTCTTATTACGGAAAATGAGAAACAGAACAGGTTTTCTCATTTTGATCATAACAACTTAGAGCGAGCATCGCAAAAGAATAAAGGAAAAAGGAACATAAACGGAAAATGCAGAAACTGCTAATAAGTAGATTTTGAAAGTAATAAAATGTACAAAAAATATCCGCAACGCTCACCCTCCGCCCATATCGTAAAGCTAAAATGGAGTGGGCGGGGGTTGACAGTGAGTTGAAGATTATTTTCTCTGCGCGAGTTACCCAGGCTACCCTCAATGATTACGACTAATAGGTCCGAACAGAATCGTATTGATCGCTTAGTAGCTTTTCGAAGCAAAGAGGGTTCCAGAAATGGAATGAAGTGAAATTAGTACATACCATCCCACGCCGCTATATGAACCTTTTTTTTGAAAAAAAAAACGATGTCAATTTATGATAGAAATCAAGATGATAGGTATGAAGCCATAACGGGTGTGGAGAGTTATACCTGGTAGGGGAGGTATGGGTGAGTTCTGCGAATGGTCAGTCCTATGAACTAGCCAGTCACAGAGCCCGTCCGCGCCGCCCTTTCCAGGTATAGCTCTCTACACCCACTCAGAACTTCCTAGTTCCCAACGTTAATACGATATAGGGAGCGATTCAGACTCGCGTATATGTACTACTTCATGAGTCAGTGTGCTTATATTTTCCAAACTTTTGATGTTGATGTGATCTTGTCACCATTAGTCAGTCTTTTCTTGTGAAAAACACTCTGAACCACAAAATCAGAATACGTATGATCCTCATTTACGAAAATAGCACGAGGTAGCTGGTGTTGAACAGGAGGTCACATCTTAACAAAACTGACAAACTTTTGCAAGCACTTGAGTGTCACATCTGGGGAATAATAGAGACATCTAATTGCGCAAAGACTATGAACCAGATGGAATGGTGTAGAATCACAAGAAAATTGGCTCTATGTTATGTAAACGCCGTGCCAGCGCCCACGCAATCTTTCCCTAGGGATCGCTGAGAGTCTGCTCGCCGCACTCAATTCATTCTCTTGCCTATCTGATCGTCGGCATGCTTCCACATCTGATATTTCTCCCGCTGATAATCGCTAATGGTGAGATTCAGGAAGCTCAAATCTACTTTGCACAAACACTGTGAACCAGTAGCTCTGATATGTGGAATGTTCATACAGTGAAAGTCAGTCGCTACTGCACTTCTGCTCACTCTGCCTCACCTATTAACCGACTTAGTTTGGATTACGCGTGTCAGAGCGGGTTAACCGATATGGGGCAGCCGTCTTCACTTGCGCTGCAATAATAATTGGCCTTCACAGTAGCTGTGTGTATGCAGTCATATATGTGGTGGAATATATGCTATTTTTGGAAGATGAATATCACATCCAATTTATTACTTTTAATCAGTTGTAATCTGTTTGATAACTGCCCATAGGACTGCTCCGCTCATATAGTTCTTGAGGGGATGATTGTTATGAAAGTGGCGCTAATCAAGTTTTCACAGAATTACAGGTGTCTTGTCATCGGATCGCTTTTCTTTAAGAATTTCCGCCTAGATTTGACTAATTGATACCCTGATTACGAAAATCACAATAAGTTTCTATCGTAGCCGCGTTTTTGTAAGGCCTTAGTGGGAATAATGTAGGAGAATGGAATAAAATCCTAGTATTGACATGGAAATAAGAGCAATAGCAATGGCGTTCGCTGCAGCCTAGTTAATGTAAGTGGGGCTAAGTGGATAAGATATTCATGTTTAAAGGGCAATTTATACCAGATGCGACTATCAGACGCACGCATCCACTTGCGAAAGAGTTCCGATGAAGACCGGTGAACGCGGCATGAAATTCTGAATGAAAAGAAAGCGCGGCCGTCGCGAGGCCGCAAACGCGTGCGACTGCTATGCGACTGCGATGCGACTGGCTCCTATTTTTCATCATATAGTCGCATGCATCTGGTATAAATTGCCCTTAACACCTTCAATAATCCTTAGGCACTCAGCGGAGAAATTTCTGAGATTCTTTAAAGCAGAAAAAGTGGGATAGTCAGCAATTTTCTTGCCAAAATTGACATTTTATCTTTAGTTCTTACTGTAAGCTTATTCTATCCCTACGAAAACGGGGGTGTCCCTACGAAAACGGGGGTAAGATAGAAAAAAACTAATGCAAAATTCCATGATTAGGTAATGAAATAACCCTTTCATTTAAAGTCCAGGCGAAAACTTCCAGAGAAAACTGATCCAATGAAAAACAGGTTATTTTCAATCCAACTTCTCCACAAAATGATGGTAGATCCTAATTATTCCTTACCCAGTCTCCACATTATGAGTTAAAAAACGAAATAATAACAATAACTTTTCTACAAACTTAATGAATCGATTCATTTGTAGAATGAGTCACTCACTTATAGTTCTCCGGTTTACAACGCCAGAGCTGTTTTTGCCTTATTGTCCAGAATGATAAGTGGATGAAGGTCTGAAAATAGTTCTTTTTTCAATTGAGAGAATTCCTCCTCAAACATAAATAGAAATCCCATGTCTTCAAGTGATGGGCAAACTAATAAGAAGAAATAAAAGGACAGTAAAATGCTGGAAAAAATATGAACAAAAACCATCTGTAAACCATATCGACAATTTCGAACGATTAACGGCACTTCACAGAAATATGGGTCCCAAGTGTGGCTAAATTCTTAGTTAAGCAAAAACTTCCAGGGCTAACGTCCCAATCCGGATAGTGCTCGCAGAATAATCAAAAATTACAGATACATGTAGTAGAATTGTTTGCTACAGGTATTGCTCAACCGAGTGAAAAGAAGTTGGTTGGCGATTTGGCAGGACCCAGCAAATGTCCCAAGCAAATTGACTCAGTGACACATGGTGAGTCCTTAGAATTTATATATATACACCTATGAATCACCGTATTACTACCAACAATATTCGCATTAATGCGTTGATGACAATGGGACCCATAGGTGGGCCCATCTTGGCGGCCATCAAGGACCGAGGGACGCATCGGTGGGTCTCACGCCAAAAATGAGGCTCCCGACATCAGAAACCCCTGAATCTTTGCATAGATAGGCTATTTCACTTGAAGAGTTTGGAAATGACCACCGTTTTGTGCCGCATTACCAATTTTGCGGGCTACTGTAGGGATACTATATCAACTATGATAAAGAAATCAAAAAATTGTCACGTTAGAAATGATTGATGCTGATAATAGGCTAATTTTACGTACATTATAGAATTTATGTTTAATTGTGATATATTTCCACGTTCTTAGTATATGCCACTATCACTAAAATTTACAAAAAAAAAAATTACTAATACTTTTCTTTTTTATTTATCTTTATCTTTTTTATTTATTGATTGGTTGTAATGGTTGTCATTAATTGATTAATTGATGAAATAACGCACTATAATGTATTATTTCATTTGATAATACCGTCACTACTGTTTTTATAGTTAACTTATTAGTATGAAATTTATTTTTACTGCAGTTGAAGTAATCAACAAGGATTTCGCTTTGGTTCCACGTGGCACAACTCCCTAAGACGCCGATTGTCGTCAATGTGCTAATGAACTGAGCATGTTAGCTACAGAATTCTGAAAACGCGACGTGGATTGGCAAAAATTTTAGCAAGAAAAAACTACTAAAAGCCTCACAGGATTGTCCTGATACGTTCTAACATATTTTAGCAAGTTGGGAAGGACGAGGACGATTGAATTTCGTTAAAACACTCGTGATGCGCGTCAGGACATATCAAAACCAATCAATTACCAACGGTTACTAGCTGGGCTGGATTCATGAAACTTTAGCCATGCAAACCAACGCTGGTTAGCGTCATTGGTTAGCGTATAGACTGCGCAATGCTAAGAGACGCAGAATCCAAAGACTGATATTGCTAGCATGGTTTTGCTTGTTTTGCTTGGTTATGTGTTCATGAATCCTAGCCCTGAAGGCATCGAAGGGACCAACCCTGAACCAGAACGAGCGCAAATACAAGTCCCAACGTGTTAGGATGGACGTGAAGCGTTAAGAGCTGCTAGAATACAATGTGAAGCGTGTTAAAATGTGCCAGAAACAGGGAATCACCGTATCGAAACCCATCAAAAGGAGCATTGAGCACAGCAGTGATTTTGAGTTGAATATTTTACCGCCAATAGTGTTTCAGTGTTTTGTCCGTAGAGCATATAATCTTTAAGTTCATACTTTATAAAATGCGTGTGAAGTAAAGCAACCCTAATAAATACTGGTTGGTCTATCGTTCTGTTTTCAAGTGACGCAACACGACTGGGTGGTATTCTTCCAAGACAAGGTATATCGAATCAAAAATCGAAAGTTTGTCGATGCAGGAAGGAGGATTCAAGATGTGAGCTTTTCTTGGAATTAAACCATATGGTTTTATTCTAATTTGTGAGCTTACCAAGAGAGATCATCATCACAGTTTCTGAGTTTAGCGGATTACAGTATAACTGCTTCACAGCATTTGATGTCCCAAGCCAACTTACCGCTTCCATTGCCACCTGCAATAATATTGGCTTATGACTGCTGTTTGCAGTAAAGTAACCTTTTGACGCATACCTTTCCCATTATCAAGCAATTGACAGATCTGTATATACGTGGCTGGCAACATGTGTTTTCTGAAAAAGGTGTGGAACAGATAGTGCATTAGCTCAGAAGAAAAACGACCATGAATGTTTATTTAGATTACATATATAGCCGTCTTTAGAAACCTCTAATGTCAATTGTAGCATTTGATAAGTTAGAAGTTAGTTCAAATGCCAAGTTACATAACTAAGAAACACAAACTGATGAATACATACACTTAGCTGCTTCCTTAGGTATTCCCGAAAGGACCAGAGTTTGTTAATGCAACTGTGACCTCGGGCAATTTGGTTCTACTCCTCGCAGAACGCACCATTTATGGTTACGAATTCGATGGTGTTACCTTCTCGTAAGTTCTTCCCACTTCGAAAAGAGTCATAAGATAATTTAAGGGCTACATGGCTATCTATAAGCCTTCGCTTTTGCAGTGAAGCGCCGGATTTCCCAAGGGAACTGCATGAACGTGTGCTCTTCTATCCACAAGCTGCCTTCCCACTGACGAATGGCAGTGTGGTTCTTCTCAGTGTAGGACTTCTTTTTCATCTCTTTTTTCTTCGTTTTGAGGGCTAAAACGCCTCCTAAAGAGATATGTAGGATATCCATCAAAGCAATGCTGTTGCAGGGTAACGTATTCGCAACATACAATGTACTCGAAAATGCTCCCTCGTTCCTGAACGACAAGACCAGATATTTCCCAAATCTGCCGGACGACTTGCGCTCAGGTGTACTCAAGGACATCAGGAGCAGCGATGCTTACTGGATGTTTGATGAGACCACGGTGAGTATACGCTTACATGAAGCTTGTCCTGTCCTTTAATGCAGAAATACAGTTTCACACTCACGAATAAATGAACTGGAATTCTAGCATTTATAGTGCACCGGAGTCCGATCCGGTCGGATAACAGTTTATACAGTCCTTCTCAAAAAGATAGACTGATTGCGCGACTCCATCGCGGCGGAACCTGCACGAGGGATGCAGAGAGAGCATGCTCTAAGTGAGAGGGGCGAGTTGGTCCCGCCGCGAGTCTGCAGCCGCGACGCTATGAAACCGCACGCGCATGCGTCTATCTTTCTGAGGAGGACTGTAAGTATCGACCCTCGTCCGAATAGGATCGATTCTTATTTCTTGTTATCCGACCGCATCGTACTCCGATGCACTATAACTATAGTTATAGTTTAACATTTTGGTTCTTTTTTTTTTTACAAAAATTCCGGATATACTATCGAGCCAACTCCCTCAATACAGACATTTTTCCTGTTTTCGCTTAAAGGCAGCACCCGCGGAAATCCTTGCGTTGGAGATTTTCCCGAATTTAGGGGTTTTCGGGGACGGTAATCTCATAGGCAGGGATAAAATTGCGTGAAAGAAGCGAGAAATGCAAGAAATGAAGGCGCTCCTTACTATGTGTCGAAGGCGCGGACGAGTGCTCCGCCGTGGGGTGTGCGCGTGTCCCGCCACGAATCCCTGTGAATGGTACGCATTGCACGCGTTTGCTGCGCCAGACCGCCCACGGCGATAGCGTTAACTGGCGCCTTGGGCCGTTGAAAGGCCGTCGTGGCCGCGACAGCGATTTTCGTTTCTCTGCAGGTAGGTCATCATTCATTGTGTTCTTCTCACATTTGTGATGTGCTCACTCCCTATTTTACCACCCACACCTCAGCTCCGAGTCGAGGATTTCGGCTGGTGCTGCCTTTAATGCGCCATTCCGCTCTTGTTCCGTTAGAACTCCGCGTTAAAAGAAAGGAAAGGCGAAAACTTCGATCCACAAACTACTGGCAGAACAATTATGAAGAAACAGAATCTCCGATGACATATCATCACATTTTAGGTGTCCGACTACGACATGCCAACAAAACAGGTGCTACAACTTGAATCTATTGTCGACTTCTTCAAGTGCACTGGAAATTCATAGTATGCATATTTTTTATACAGTAGAGTAAATCTCGTTGTATCATTTCCTGGATTCAATAATAATGCTTGCAATGCTGTCACTTCTCGTCTTTTTTTAATCAGAAGGCAGACGGCTGTTAAATATTCATTAGGAACGTGACACTAATTACAGCTATTGAAATAACACTGTCCATACAATTGTCAATCTTTATTCAATTAAATGTATGTATCTATAAAATGTTATATTGCCTGACTCAGTTCGTTATAGAATTTCGACACGACGTTGTGGTATTTTGGAATTTTCGCCTGAATGAAATGACTAGTGCTGATCTCCAAAACCTTCACTGTAGAAGGCTTACTCTAATATAGTCGAGTACTGTTGAGTAGACGAAAAAGTACTGCAATTCGTTTGAGATAGCATGTGCGCGTTGTTTACGAATTTCAATAGCTATTTCTTTCACCTTAACAGGGAAAAGTCGTGGATTTAAGGTAGGAACTAACAGCACGAAGCGTGGGGACGAACCGACACTTCGATTCCTTTGAATAGCCGAGTACAAACTTGGTCTATCGCTATGTAAGTACCTGCCCGTCCAACACCAGCACCGCTTACCACAGCAACGGGAGCTGACTGAACGGATCTCGATAAGAATTTAAAGCTGTGTTAAAAGCAGTGTAAAACTTTCCCACCGCTTCTAACGCCTGCATCCATTTGAGCAACCGAAGCACCATGCGACCACTGCTTGGAACCGCCTTGTCGGGCCATGTTGTGCAGTGCGCGAGACGAGTGAGAATAGAGTTCGAGCAACCATCTGGCAAGATTTCCAGCGTATAGATATCGTGCTGGTCGAGGTGATCAACCTAAACTTCACTTCTGAGGCTTTGAAGTTACTCAAATACTACTTTCTGAAGAAGCAAGGGTGTTTGCTCAGCAATTGAGGGGAATGCGCAGCTAAGAGAGCGTAATTAATGGCCAGTATATTCTACTTAGTAACGAACAATGCTCACCTTTTTGTTGTTGACGAACATCTTTCCATAGTATTTGTACCCACCATTTTCCGTTGGAAAGAACTCATCGCATTTCTGCACACCATCTTCGTAGTAATTGCACAACATCACAACACCAGCACACTGCTCCTTTAACAAATATTAGTATGGTGAGGATCTTTAGAGAAATCTCAACAAAAAAAAAAGCAGAAACAAAAAAAAAGAATCACAATTCCGCTCATTAAGAATAAAGGTAAAAAGCGACTTCTGGTATATAAGCAAAATGATGAAAACCTGGAATATCATGCGCCAAAAGTCTTCTATGGTGTTCTCCTTGGGTCCTTGGGTTAGGATGTACGGCCGATCAGCCTGTATTGCAAACACATACGAAGCAACACTCTGATTGGGCATGGTAAAACAGTGAACTTGAAAAAAGCATTACTTTCTCTAGTTTCACTCGATTCGCATGAATGTAAGTATTGGTTGAGGGCTCTGTTTGTTCCAGTGAAATGCAGGTTTCATCCAGACACTGAATTTCCTGAACGCAAAAAGCGTTGAATTGTTTTTCGAAACACAAGTTTACAAACAAAACCGCATATACAACAACTTTCTAACCGGAAACCGATTACGATCTGGGTTCGAAGCGAATTTCTTATACGTGTTGGGTGCAGGCAGGAACTCCAAGACAGTACGACTTTCATCACGAAGTGCGTCAATTCCTGAAGGAAGCGGATTAGCTATGTAGATGTGAACAATTATGAGAAAATATCCAATATCCAAAAAAATCTGCAAAGGAGCACGAAACAAACCACCAGATTCCGTGGCATGCTTCACAAACTTTTCCACGGCTTTCTCAACTTCAGGATTTACAGTGGTGAGTTTACTGCCTTTTCCAGCTATCTTTGCGCTACTCTGACCATGAATATTTTCTCATACTTGTCAAGACAAGTAAAAAGGTAGGCAAAAATGCTCTCAAAACTCACAGTTCCTGCAGCTTTCTTTTTTCTCTCTGTTTGCGTAGTATCCTCCTTATTTTCTCCCGCTGGCTGAAAAGACGTGCAGTTGAACCCAGTGTCTCACTTCAGGAAATCTTACAGGTTTTTACCTAGTCTTATGTATGTCTATTAGTTTTGAGTGGCACCCTTCAGCACCGCCCACCCCCGTGAACTCCAAACGGCCGCAGACAAGGAGCAGGACTGCGGCGCAGGCACTCTGGTTGTCTGCTGCACCGACGCAGTGGGCCTGCTGGGCAGAGACACGGAGGGAAACCGATGCGTCGTGATCTCCCACTGGCTCGGGAGGTGCAGCAGACAACCAGAGTTCCCGCGTCGCGGTCCCGCCCCTTGTCTACGGCCGTTTGGGGTTCACTGTGGAGGTGACGGCTGGCAATGAGACACAGACAATAATAACGACATGAATGGAGGGTAACAGCTGCGGAAGGGTGCTACCGTAGAACTATCATACTCTATATATATTACAGAAATTATGTGACTTTGTGCGTGTGCAACCAAATTTGGTGGCCGCAAGTAGCGGTGAGCGGTGGAATCACTGCTTCCACAGGGATAAGCCGGCATCCGAAAGTTAGGAAACCCATGGAGACGGGTCCGGCGATATGATAAGGATGCGCCGGCGTTCAAAATGGGGGGAGATGGGTCCGGCGATATGATAAGGCTGCGCCGTCGTC
>JARK01000385.1:26708-40767 GCA_000688135.1 Ancylostoma ceylanicum
CCTCCTGCGTCTTCTACCTTCATTTGTGTCTGAGCACACCGAATCGTCTTCTTTTATATGTTTGAGCTGATTGTTATCAATGGATCACTCACAACAAACAAAGAATGATAAACCATTCCCCGTGTTCATTCCGGGTGGAATCGGTTACATATTGCTGCAATTAGCTATTTCACTCGAGAGAATAACGAAATTGCTCCGAGAGACGCAAGCAGTCCTCTTTGATCTGTTCATCATTATGGGGAAGGGCATTTAGGGGAACGGAGCAGAAACTTGCATGACCGTATATCTAATAGGATGGATGCGAGCTGAAGTCATGCGAGCGAAGCGAGCATAAGGAAAAGTCTGGAAGTCCGGCGTCAGCCGGACGGCCAGACTGGTAAAGTACTATACTCACCTTAGCTTGCTTCTGCTTCTGTGTGGTATCCTCCGCCACCGGTGCTGTTGTTGCATCCTTCTTACGTGGCTGACGTTTGCTCCTTTTCACCTTAACTCGTGCATTTCCTTATACGTATAGTCAACTGCAAATGTCCGTAGACAAGAGTTGGGACCGCGGCGCGGTTTTCCTCCGCGTCTCTGCCCTGCATGCCACGCTGAATCCGTGCAGCAGACAGCGAGAGACCCGCGCCGCGGCCCCAACTCTTGTCTACGGACATTTGCAGTTGACTATATGTCCAGTGGGCGTCAATTGAAGAGTGTTTTCTGCGGACTAGAGAAAGGTTTCGTTCTTTTCATTGAGAGTTTCATGCCGCGTTGACCGGTCTTCATAGAAAGTCTTTCGCAAATGGATGCGTGCGTCTGATAAGTCGCATCTGGTATAAACTGCCCTATACATTTGTGGAGAATTTTCTACGAAGACCGGTCAACGCGGCATGCTTGCGCTGAATGAAAATGCTGCATGTTCGCGAGGCCGCAAACGCGTGCGTTTGAGCTGCGTCACGGCTGCTACTGGGCCTATTGCAAATTTTGCTGCACCACATACCATATCCCAGATGGCAGGTTTCTAAACGTTTTTCAAACGTTTATTCTGGCAATGCTTCCTCAGTCTACTCATCTTCGATCAAAAATCGACGTCTTCTGTAATGTTATGGTCCCAGACTTGTAAATGCTGCTCCTAGTAGAGGACATTCCACGGAATCCATGGAGCAGGTCTCAGCATGACTCTCACCCTCACCATGAGTCCGCCACTTCCCAGTAGAACGTCCTTTCCAAACAAACCTTCGTTGCAGCAGAATCAGAAGTTTGAGTGAACCAAGAGTCCCTTCGCACATCGCGTGCCACAACAAGTGCTGCCAAGCCCACCTGTTGGTCACTCGGGGCGAGTGGTGTAAAACAAAGGCGTTTTGCAGCCCTCGTAAACTGAATCGATTCAAACCCCGTTGTATGTCCTTGGCCGGGTGCCCGACTGTTGACAGTTGCCAGTACTTTCACAAAAGTAAAATCCTATCGATTTTCCTGGCTGTTCATCCTGGACAAACACTAGCACTCACAAGGGCAGACATTGCGGAACCGCACTTGGAATGTTCAGATATATAAATGACTGGAACTGAAGAGGTTAGACACCACAATGCTGTTTGGAAACAACAAGTCTATCAGCAGTAAACATTGAACTCGATGCCATTGCTTTGCACCTGGTTGTGGTTCCTGCAGGGTCTTCGCTCAAAATCTGTTGAAATATTTTCCACTGACATGCTTTCGAATGCTCGAATGTTGGGTGATCCTCGGCATATTTGCTCAATAATTCAATTTTTTGCAGTGTATAGCATGACAGTGTAAGTAATGAGAATCACAAAGCAGGTGGTTGAGAATGTTTGAGAACTAGAGGCGACTGGTTTTTGCCTTCATAGGGGGTTGTGAAAGAAACAGGACGGAGTGGATGTTTTCAACGCATCGCTAGTTGTGAAAAGGCATATCTAATCCTATTTTTATGTAAGATACGGCAGTTCATAGTATACGCATGCGACAGACGCACGCATTTATACTCGATTCCAAACGCCTAGGTGAATACGGAGCAGCCAGCGATGCGGCGTGACACGCTGGCTGTCTGCCGCACTCCTCAACCGATAACGCTTTGACGACGCACTCTGATACGCTCTGCCCAATACTGTCGCGCCGCAGCACTCGTCCGTATTCAGCTGACCGTTTAGAGTCCCGTATATTTGCGAAGGAATTTCTATGGAGGCTGGTCAGTGCGGCATCCACAAACCGTGTGGAAATATCACATGGTATCCGCAAAGCCACTAACTAATGCGTCTGATCTGAGTCTGAGCTGTGTCAGGAACGTGATCGGCCCTATACTGGATCATATAGAAACACGCGCGTCGAAAGCACGCATCTAGTATAAATTGCTCTATGCCAACCTTCATCCCAGTTCATTTGAAGCCTCAATGTGCAGGAAATTTTTACCGAGACGATGAGAATTGTAATAGAAAAACATTTTTAATTTTAACAATAATTGTAATAGAAAAAACAATTTTATTTATAACAAGTGCCAAATTTTACATATCTTCGTTATCCCTCATTTGACAGGGCTAGTCAGTCACTTCGCTTCGACATGGCAGGCATACTCTACTTCCCCTCAACTTCTCATCGTGCTGCTAGCTGTAATGAATTTCGAAGAAATTAACAACCTCTAAGCAATTGCACTCGAGACGAATTCTCTATAGGCAGACAAGTTTTTCAAACGCACAAGCTAATAAGGGTATCGATTAGGTAGGAAGGACAGCTTACTAACTACCCCTTATGTACCCCTGAAGGAAGACTGCTGTCATATGTCAAATTAGGTGCAACAATTTCTCAGGATGATGACAGCTAGCAGATGGTGAGCATTTCTCGTAGTATCCTCATGGTAGAATCTTCAATGGCAGTCTGCAGCGAATAGACGGGATTTACTAAGCAAAAGATGGCAGTAGTCCAGGATTTGGGGTAAACATTCTGATGAATGCCTGAAAGAGGGTGATCTTCGAGGGTAAACGCCATCACCATGGTTAAACCTAATGGTGGTTGCCACCCGTTGTGGAAAGTGAAATATTGAAAAAAAAAACAGTCCCAAAAAATAAAATATAAAATATAAAACAAAATTCACAGGGGAGTCAATCGAGTCAAGTAGTAAATTCCTACCGCAGAAGTGGTTAGCTCATACTCTAGTGTATGTTTGTCCTATCTAGAACCCTGCACAGCTAGAATAACAGGCTTAGGGCCCATCTGTCGTTCCGGTGAAATGCTCTGACTCTTCGGCACTTTGTTCAGTTCTTCTGTTGTTCGTGTCGAAAAACCATGCAGTTGTACAGTGAACTCCAAACGGCCGTAGACAAGGGGCGTGACCGCGGCGCGGCGTTCTTCGGCAGAGACACAGGGGCTCTGCACGATGGCTCTGGTTGTCTGCTTCTGGCAGCAGCAGGCACTCGAGTATGATCCGTCGTAGTCCGACCGTTTGGAGTTCATTGTGCATAGGATTGTCCTATACAAACAATAACCAAACAAGCGCAAATAAACCTTGCTGCTATCAGCTACACAGTTTTACACAGTTCCGAATATGTTCTTTTTTATTTCTTTGCACTTTCTGACCATTGTGCAATGAAGCACACCTCTCTGAAGCAGTTCTTTTCCTTCTATACACTCTCCGACCCCAAGTCTTTTCCTTTGTGCTTCTATTCTTCTGCCACGTTTCCACGACATTTCTAAGTGGAAGTGCAAATGCGGCAAAAAAAAAACGTTTCAGCTCAAATTAATTTGGAAGAGAAAAACGTTTAAGTAACTGAAACAATTACTCAGCTAATAACGATGAAAACAAATGGGCAAAATCAAGTGAGAGCGAATTTCTATTTTTTTTTTTTCAGGGTCCAAGAAGAAGTTTTCTTAGCTATGAAAGTCGTAAATTTTGTCGACTCGTTATCATAATTGTATGCAAATCACTATGACTTCTGTAGAAAGTAGATGTCCAGTGTCTTTTGTTGTAAAACCATACATATGTATGAAATTATGAATACATTATTATGGGAAATATGCATTGAACGCGAACAATTTAACCATGAAAATAAGCTGAGCGAAAAATAGAGCGCGCTGGTACTGTTTGTAATTTTCAGCTTTGAATTTAACCATTGTCTACTTTGAAAAAATTTTGAGGAATTCTTCGAAGGTTCCACGGAATCCCGTCCATTTTATTTCGAGTCGGGTTTTATTACGAGGTTTCATGGTGTTTTTAATATCGGCAGGAACGACAATGTGTAAAGTGAACTTTTGCGATGAGACAAGAAGATGAGAAAAAAGTGGATATAAATAACCTTCTTGGCGCTACTATTCTCAATTGTACAAGATGAATTGTCCTATCGGTAACGTTACGCACCCCGCAGCTGCCTCATCTGACCTGATTTCGAGAGCCTCATAAGCGAAAAGCGTAATGTTGTCACTGTGAAGTATAGCATCCTGCATCGCCGTCGCTTAGGCGACATCGGTTTTTATACGTATCGATTTTTGGCGGTGCCTCTAGCAACGGTGGCAGCTATAGCCAAATCGATAGGCACTGGAGTGAGTTGCTGGCGATTGCGGTGCAGGGTGCTATACTTCATGTCGAGGATAGCAGCAGACTGATGAGTTGGAGTTTGTAGGAAAGTTACGCTTAAATATTCATATTTCCATTCAAGAATTGCTTGAAGTCGGCTCACTGTGTAGTAGTTTGTTTGCATAGCGTCGCATCATCCATGTTATTTTTTTTCTTTTTTATTTTTGTGTAGGATCTTTTTCAGAATAGTTTCCTTTTTACAGTTTTGTCGCTTCAAGTGGTTGTGCTCTGTACTTGTTTGGAGNAGTCCCGTTGTCGTCGATGAGCGTAGCAATCTCCAGCAAAAAAGTGTGCTATACTCCACGTGAAGTATAATAAAGAACTTCGAATATATTAGACAATTTCTTTCTTTCTCACTTCCTTCCTTCCTTTCTTTCTTTTTCTCTCTCCCTCTCATTTATCTACAGTGAACTCCAAACGGCCGTAGACAAAGGGCGGGACCGCAGCGCGGCGTTCTTGGGCAGAGACACAGGGGCTCTGCATGCTGGTTGTCCGCTGCGGCATGGCACCCGAGTTCTTTGCTGATGGCAGGAGCACACAACCAGAACCAGCATGGAGAGCCCCTGTGTCTCTGCCCAAGAACGCCGCGCCGCGGTCCCGCCCCTTGTCTACGGCCGTTTGGAGTTCACTGTACATTTATATAAGTAAAGTATATAATCTATTCTTCTCATTTCAATTTTAGATAACAGTTCAGACAACAAAATTTTACTGCCGTTTTCAGTGGTCTGCTCGACTAGAGATGGCAGCAAAATCTTCCATAGCAGCAAAATCGCGGCGAGACCTGAATGAGAGCTGCAGCATGGTCCTAGTGAGAAGGCCGAGTAGGTCCCGCAGCGACCCAGCGGCGACGACGCTAAAAACAGCGCATGGATTCTCTTCGGGAATGACCACAAGCAGTGGCATTAGAAATAGTATGCAGCCGGTGTCATGCGTGTTCTTTATGCACCAGTTGAAATAAATTGCATGACAATCGTGTAAAAACTATGGAAAATTGGGCGATAATCACGTCCTTCGTCCTTTCTGGATGTATCAGTCGAACATATCCCATTAAGTGTATGCTTCCATGGCTTATTCAGATATATCAGCGAGCAAATCAGCTCTGCTATTTCTTCAGTCGTACTTCCCTAATTCCCTTGATCATTTATCCTCCATATTTGCTACACGTGGAAGCAATGTGTCACAACTGTCAGCGATTAAGAAGAAAACTTAGCTTGCAGTTTAGTTTGCATACCTCTCCCTATTTTCCCGCCTCACCTTTTCGGTTATGTTTAAGCTGTCGTCAGGGCTATAGTGCACCATTCGATGTTCAGCATAAAAACAAGTAAATATCCATGCGGAACTTCTACAAGGGCGCACAGCCATCGGCGCATCGATCTCCGCTTCCTTGCAAAAACGTCGATGTCAGCCCTACCTATATAAACGAGTAGGTTTCAGCACACCTTTGCAAGTGGCAGAGTACATCTATTGAATTATGAATGCAGTAAGGACGCATCTGAACGAAACGACATGCCACAACTTGCTAAAGCTTGACAATAGGAAAATTCCAGACAAACATTGTGCAGCCCTTCATTTTCATTCTGTTGCCTATGGTGAGAGTTCTCTTCAAAATATTTCAACAACGGCGGGTCTCTGGTAAAATAAAAACAATCCACCGTGGCGATTACTGCTACCCGCCGATATACCTGAAAGTATACAATCGATCGCGCAAATTGGCAATGAGTCATCTAAAAGAGCAGCATCTATCGAATCAGCCCATCCCAGCACACGGACAAACATGTGCAGCAGCACTTTTCGTAGTGTCTATTGAACACATCGAAGGTCGTCCCTATTTCGTTAATCGATTCGACGACGATACGAAAAAGACGACCGTGGCGTCTTTGAAAAGCAAATTCTGCGCGGGGAACTCCTCTAGGTGCTGGCCTGACACGTGTACATGTAAATCAGTGGTCACTTATATTATCAGGGAAACTTCTACAAGCGCAAGTCGCAGGAGCTTATCATTGACAGTCTGCTACACAAACAAACGTTATCTAGCCGCTCGTGGACACTCTCGAAAGGCCATAACCTTGAAACGATCTCAACCTTTCAACGAAATGCTAATGTAGTGCATACTCGACGCCGACACATATACACACACACACACGCTTAGTCCGATGGTGAAGTTGGATTCTCGATGCGGTTAAATCAGGACTGGTCAGAAATATCGACTTTTCAATAACAAATTAATAGCCAACCCAAAGAAATTACATGTAAAATAAAGTGCTCAACTTGGAACGTGGACACGTGTATCTATCCTCTGCAATTTCACTACAAGAATTGATTGGGACTACTCTCGATGTAAATAAGCCGCATCACATACGCGTCGGTGACACAAACACGCATGTAACCAGTAGTATTACCGCACACTGGTCAAAATTCCTCTACACTTCACAGAGCTGGACGAGTAAACAAAGGTACTTGTAGTGTAATGGTAGTGGTTCAGCGATGAACGCAGACCACTCTGTCATAAACTGGCGCATACACCAGATTTTGCGCTCGCAGCCCCATAATCGATGCATTCCTCCGTTTAGTATCACTTGTTTGCATCAAACAACATCCCGAATAAAGACAGGCTCAAGGAATACGTCATCACCTCTCCTAATCCCCGCTCCTAATTCTCGCATTCTCTGAAAGCCAATCGAATCGATCACTGACCACAAAATTTACTACAACGTAAAAGTAGGCCAAGTTATTACTTTTACTGAATCGTGCATAATAATAAATTATACAACAATTTTGACTGTTACCGGTAAACACACACAGGTATTACAAAAAACGAACGAAAAAAGAAAAACAACAGAGATCAGGCAGCTGTCTACAGCTGTCCACAGTCTGCAATCACGCAGTCCTTTGATGGCTTTCCGGACTGCGATCCGTGACTCTCAATTGCTTTCACAACATCCATTCCCTCGACGACGCGACCGAAAACTACGTGCTTACCGTCCAGCCACTCGGTCTTTACCGTACACAGGAAGAACTGCGAACCATTGGTGTTGGGACCGGCGTTGGCCTAAAAACAATGAGATCGATTCAAATTACTAGGGCAACCTGTAGCGATACAACTGTGCCAGTATTGGATTGGGATTCGTGGAATGCCAGTAAGTAGACCAAGTCGATTGTTTGCCCATTGCATTACGCAACGTTAGAATTCTCAGGGCTAGGATTCATGAACGCATAACCAAGCAAACCCAGGCTAGCAAACCAACTTTCGCGTCCTGGGTCTCCTCTCGCTGCGTAGTCTGTGCAGGACCATCCACGCTAACCATCGTTGGTTTGCGTGGCTAACGTTTCATGAATCCTAGCCCAGGACGTCAAAGTTGGTTTGGTAGCCTCATTCACCCTTCACAGGGGCATGAATCCCGACCGTGTTGGATAAGTTACACTCTATCAAATGTCTTCTTCTAAGCGCATTGCAAAAAAACGGTAGCAGCTTTGCGGGCGCAACGACCTACAAAGCACGATCGATACGTATCTACCCCACTATCTTCACACTTCCAACACCAATCTAATTTAATGCATTTTAATCTGGCGTACTATGGGTACTATGGAAATACCCAGAAATCCCTTCAAAACAAGCAACACTCACCATGGAGAGCACTCCAGGTCCAGTGTGTCGCTCCTTGAAGTTCTCGTCGGGGAACTTCTCACCATAGATGGACTCGCCACCAGTTCCGTTTCCACGGGTGAAGTCACCACCTTGGATCATGAAGTTCGGGATGATACGATGGAATTTGCAGCCCTTGAAGTGGAGCGGCTTGCCCGACTTGCCCATTCCCTTCTCGCCAGTGCACAGAGCACGGAAGTTCTCTGCGGTTTTCGGGACGATGTCAGAGTAGAGCTGAAAACACACAAATGCAGCTTGATTGCATAGGGAAGCAGGGCAAGGCTGAAAAACTAGGAAAAGTGAGCTGACCTCCATGACGATGCGGCCTGAGGCCTTTCCACCGATGGTGATGTCGAAGAAAACTTGTGGACGAGCCATGTTCTCTTGGACAATTACTGAAAGGAGATGAATAAGATGCTGGAGAGGTGTTGGAATTAGGATCTGCGGTAAGCAAGAGCGAACAAGGGCGACGAGGACAGAAACCGAACAGACACCCCAAGACCCCACAAAAACCACTTCAAAACGTCTCCCAGCGCTGGAACGGGGAACGACCAGCCGGCCAGAGACCACGAGCCAGAGTGAGGGGCGTCCGCGCTGGCAGCAGGGACGCAGGCGCCGATTCGAGAAAAATCCGTCGACTGGCACCGGCGACGCAGCGCCCACAGCGGCGGCAAATCAACAACAACACCGCCCGCACCGCCCATCGTCCGGCGAGGCGCCCCGGGGGCGGTCCTGCCACGAGGCGCCACTTTCAAACCGACATAGATTCGTGGCTTCGTCCTACTAGAACATGTTCAACGTGTTGCACGTGTATAGCAACCCGAAAATCGGCGGGCAAACTTCCTTTGAATTTTCCGAGACGTTTATCACCCGTGGTTTAGCTCTGGGTTAATATTTTGCCCCCGAACGAATTGTTAGGTAATCTCTTTGTTTCTGAAGATGTTTTCATAGGTACAGAAACTCAATCACAGTCCGAGTGGCATCTGCTCCTACCTTACCCTGTACATCAAAGTCCTTTGTATTTTCGGATGTGCATCTGCTCCTATACTGCACTAGTCCTCTAATCTGCTAATCTAACCCTATTAAATGGCAACTTTAATGGACGTAAAAGTCATTTGAGTGATTTTGACTCGCTGTTGAACAGGGCCTTACTAGTGGATGACAACTACGCACCAATTTCACAAGTTGAACTTCGATTTTGTTATCTTTGTTATGATCAGATTTGTACGTAATTTACTATTTCTCTTTTGTTACATCTTCATCATGTACATAGCTGTCCTGGGTACGGTAGGGCCAGATGTTCCCCGGATTTTCATAAAATTCCTGTTTGATTAGGTTAGTTGACTAGTGTGGTGGAGCTGCACCCAATATTGTCAGTCAAACAATTAACGGCTGTAGTTCCTGCGGTGCTGCGGATTCACCTTCGTCACAGTCCGAAAGATTGAAATCCAAAGTGATCTATCCGGACAAACTTGTAACTATCCCACAACTATCTCACCCCACTGCGAAGGAAGTTATGACTTTGAAAGTCCAGGATATATGTGCATTTTTTCCATCCATCTACCGAAACCTTATGGAAATGGCGTTGCTGTGCAACATGCTTGCAGAATTCGTGACCAGCAGTCCAAACAATCAGATCCTTACGTGAAGGAAAATTCATGAGAAATTACTGATTACCTATTGCATCTGTTTTGTGTGAAAATAAGTGTCCCAAATAATGAGGGACTGAAACTTCGTTTTGCACCATAGTAGTGTGTAAAAAGTCCCAAGAATCTAGATATTGTAACTTGTCTTCTTTGCTCCTGTCGCTGAGAAATTGTCCTCGAAGGCCGCCTCTAGTACAGTATTTCTGCTGGAAGGGCTCCCTTCTAACATCGAGGTGAGGCGTTATTAGGTAACGATGGAAAGAGCTCTACAAATTATTTTCTGAAGAATGGTGTCTTCCCAGCTACATACATCTCTTCTCCGAATTAGCGCACCATAAATACAAAAGGAAAATTCAATTAAAATTAAAACGACTACCCTATGTTGATCTAAAACTAACGATCAAGGTTGAGAAATGCAGGTTAATATGAATAAACTGTACACCTTTTCTCAACATGTTGGGAAGGAATATACAAAATGTGTATAGAAGTAGATTGATATTCGTGAAAATGTGCACCTGGATCTTGCCCAGCCGGTTGAGCCTTTGGTTTGGAGCACAATCCGCCCATCGCTGAGTGATTACTACTAACAATTGAGAGTATACACATCCTACAGATGTGTGATCCACGTCACAACTTCTCATTGTATCTGTTTTGGCCTTTGCTATCAGTCTGTAATAATTGACAGTGTTCAAATAAATTAGAACATCTGAGAAATCTAGTGTACCAAACCTCTTTCAACATTAAGAGCTGTGTATTATCCCATTGTATCGAGTGATCAAAGGAATTTCTTTAATTTATGAAAGCAGGTTCCACCCTCTACTTTTTGGGGATGTTCCATTTACACTCTCTCAACTATGGTGTGAGAAATAAACTGGAATAAATTTGAAACTGCCACCTTTTTGTTACTACATCTACATGTAATCTAACAACATTTAACTTACATTTTCTGCCTACACATGAACCTTGCGGTTACTTGGTAGCAAGCTTCGCATTTCCTTAGTTCGTAACCCCCGTCAGCGAGGCATGTCAGAATTACTAGCTGACCACAGCTCGTATTAAGGGTATGGAACCTATTACAAGAGCTCCAAGGTCCACTGCAACTGGCTTACTAGGGTAACAAGTAGGTCGAGTGATCATGTTGTGATCGTTCGAGATTCTGGGGTCGCATGAGATTGAGATTGCCAATGAGATTGATGAGATTGCCCAGGGTAAACGTTCTGACACCACACTAGTTTACTCATCGTTAACATGGGCGTCGACACCTCTACCCAGGGTAATCTCTATGATGCTCCCAAGCCCTGTAAAGAGTTTCTCTATTATCAGCTTCCGTTTCCACGCTTCTGAATTTTAGCAATTCTGCTACTGAACTTTGTTTTATTCCGACAAAACATTAGAGCAAATCATCACGAGAGTCCAATTTTGTCTTCTCTATGGAAAAGTGGACTTTGTCCACAAACTGGCCGTAGTAATAATTAACACGGGGATCGTGGCAATTTTGACGTGGTCACTCGCTGTCACAGCGACATTAACAACAGCTGACATATAGGACGCGCTCTGAGGAGTAAATTTAGTTAGCTGATCAGGTCGTTCCCGCGGACAGTATAGCTGGGGAGATATTATGCAAAAAATACAGTGCGGGAAAGTGAGCAAAGTGCTTAGAGCAGTGGCGAGCGCTGAAAGTGGACGGGAGAGGGCGTTGGATAATTGTTGCAGTCCCCGCAGTTTTATGGACCTGGACCGGGGATGAAAATAATAAAAATATCAATTTTAATAATAAATAACCCATAAAATTTTTTTAAAATAGCAATAAAAATAAACAATTAAAAATGTACTAATACAAAGTTTTTATTTATTTTGCAAAGTAAATTTGAAAATTCTTCCACCCATTCTCGGAGGAAGCGTCCTCTCTGCGTCAGCCGGAGGGGAGAGGGGAGGGGGACGTGGAAAAAAATCGGGGTCTCAGCCGTTTTGGAGACCCGGATGGAAAATGAAATTGATAGAAATACAAATTATAATATTAAATAATTGATAAAAAATACTTGAACAATAATATGATGAAAATAGACAATTTAAAATATACTAATGCAAAGTTTTAACTAGCCTTGTGAAATAATTTCGAAAATCCGGCGATCCATTCTTGCACTCTTGGAGGAGGTGTCCCTCCCCCCCCCTCCCTCCCCTCCCTGCGTCCGCCATTGGTTTGAATGCATAGTATGAAAGTTCACTGCATGCCTGGGAAATGTCCGCGATTATTTCCTTTGCAAAATTTTTCCCAATCCCATAATAAAATGGTTGCTAAAATGGAAAATTCTTTTTTCCATATTATTGGGGAGTTTGTGTATTCATTCAGCCTCCAACCTTGTTCTTCTATTTCGAAAAGGTTTTGTGAGAAAGTGTAAAGTAAGCAGATGGTTTTGCAACGTAAACTCACCCTGAACGGCAACAGGCTTCCAGAAAGTGAATATGAATTTATTTATTTATTTATTTATTTATTTATTTATTTATTTATTTATTTATTTATTTATTTATGCACCCAAGGTGCTCTATACAAGTTGAGCACATCGCAACAAAAAAAAAACAGAACAAAATAAAACTGAAATTCTATCTACTGAAGTTCACGCTGAGCTGATCCAGAAATTGTTGCCTTATTAGTCTGGGTTTCATTATAAACGCTGTTGAAAATGCCCGAAAGGTTCAAATTAGCGCCCCTACAGAACTCCAAACATCAAAGACAAACCATATGTATGTATCTTTAAACTTAATAATATTGTCAGAGGCGCTCACTGATTGTGATATTTCATTTAAATCGCATTAACGTAATAATCGTGGCCGTAGTCGTAGTAGCCCACCACTCCCTTGGTATTCCTTCAAACTGTCGTGGCGACTTCTTACGCCTTTCAATGGATCACTACAATACGTCCGTTTTTGTGGACGACGAAGAATCCGGGTCAACTCACGGTGCCAGGTTGTACTAGATGTCGGCCTTTTTTCACTAACAACTAAATCCACAGTTTAAGCGGATCATCACTCCACAATTCAACTCATCACTACTTTAAACATCGTAGAGCACGAATATTTTACACACTGTTTGTTTGATCAACTGCACTACTTATCAGTCACGTTGTTGTTTACAATCACAGTAGCTGCTATTGAGATGAGTGCTGCGACCAGCTGCGGATTGATAGTATACACGCAGTTGAATGGAAGTAAAGGCAATAACAAAATCAGGTTCTAACTGAATGCATGCAGCGGAAGTTGTGGCTGGGGTGGAAGAGCGGGTTAGGGGTTCGCAGCGTTACACCTGAATAGGGCGGTGCGGCTGACCTCTGCGAATGGTCAATCCACGAAATCAGCCAATCATAGAGCCCGTGCGCGCCGCCCACTCCAGGTGTAACGCCCTACAACCCGGCTTAGCACTCTGCTACCACTTACATCCCTGGTTTTTCGACGTCAGAAATCCTTAAGGGAATGTGGAGGTAAAAACAAGTGATGCTACTAGCTCGTCGCGTTTAGGCAACTTGCTCCCGCGTTCCCTCATAATTATGTTCACAATGAAAGAATTGAATGAGATACTGTCTAGATATTGGGAACGCCTTCTCCCCATAGCAGCACCCAAGGATTTTCTCGGCAGTGCTGTATATTTCCGACTTGGAGATCGACCTGGACAAGTTCCTTAGACAGAAACCGAAACGTTTCCTTTAAAAACCCCTTCCAGAAAAAGGAACAGACAGCTGCTGAGCTTGAGAAAAATACGAACTCTTACTTGACGGCCTCGTTCATTCCGGATTAAAAAGGGCTACAAGTGAAAGCAAATGGCAAGAAGTTAGTGGATCAAAGATTCTACGGTGGGATAGATGTTTCCCTGTTCGGATTCACTACGGATGTTATTTGTTTTCAAAATCATAAAAATTATCGACTTAAGAAATAGATTTTCCTTAATGTTAGAACAATATTTGCAATCGAATTTTCCACAACCGTTTGATAGAGTGACGGCGCGAGCAAAAGGTTTGTCTATTATGTCTGCGTTCTCTTTATGATTGAAGGTTCTCTCCTCAATGTGCTAGGTGAGATGCACGTGTAATAAAAGAGGAAGCAGATGAACGCCTCACTTCATGTCCACCTTCGCTGTTTGCGTCCAACTCACAAGGAACTCCAATCGTCGAGGCCCTCATACATACATGGCTGTGTTTATACTTTTTCGGGGGGGGGGGG
>JARK01000386.1:15318-43394 GCA_000688135.1 Ancylostoma ceylanicum
TGAATGAATGAATGAATGAATGAATGAATGAATGAATGAATGAATGAATGAATGAATGAATGAATGAATGAATGAATGAATGAATGAATGAATGTGACCATTCCGCCCATTTCGCTTACCATTAGCCACTCCATCCATCTCTGGATTATATGGCTGACGATTCTTCCATTCTGCAGTGGCTAACGACCTTCCATTATGAGACGGATCTAATGTAGACGTCCTTTGTCTCGCGACCAAATTTGCCTTCCTAGAATTTCGTGGACAACGAATGATAAATAATATTGGAACATTTATATTAAATAAATGAATATTGATGCCACAACACTATGAAGGGACTCTATTCCGGCACATTCTCCAGAAATCAAGTTGACCTAGCAGATGGTCTGGACGGTGCTCCCTTTGCATGTGCTCTATTCCAGCAATGCATCAGAACTCGCATCGTTGCACGCATTCATATGGGAGCGCCAAGAACTTCCAGAAAAAAATGTTGCCCGAAGGCAACACGGATGACTTATGGACGACCGTGAGAAATGGCTCAAAATCTCATCTGTTTTGTTTTGCGTCTCAGAAGTTCGGAGCGTCTTCAAAATAGGACATCCGCACATTATAAAACTCAAGGACCAAGAATGCTGCTTGCATTCACTGATGGAACAACTTGGATGTCACCAAAGTGGATCAAAAACGTCCTGATTACGGGCTAATCGGACTGCAGAAATAGAAAGGAATTCCTCATAAGAATAAAGTAATATGTGAACGCAAAAAATGTCTGAAAGGGGAACAGACCAGCTTGTTTCTTTAGTAAAACAAGGAACCTTCAATTTGAAAGAAAAATCTACCAACCTAGAGAAAAAAAGGTGAAGGAGACGACTGGAGGAGAAAATGCATGAATGCTGAAAAAATGCTTGTCTATGGACATTTCTTCACTTCTTATTATAATTATTCCATTATTTGTCTTCTTACAATTAATCATTTATTATTATTTACTTTTTTTTTAAATTTATTTGTTATTTATTTATCTTTCATTTCTACTTTGTTATTTATCATTTAGCAGTCAAACTTGATCGGTCAATTAACGATGCGTCAGTTTACACCATTTGAAAAACGAGCTACAAGCGTAACGCTGAGGTCGCATGCATCATTGAGATTACCCGGGGTATGCGTGATAGCATCCGATAAACTTATCCACTGCTAGCATGGCCACCTGCACGTTTACCCCGGGTAATTCCAATAATGAATCCAGGGCCTGGTGTCCACTGGCATTACGTAGGACGAAAAATATATACTTTTAGAGTCAATGGGACCTTTTCGCGTTCTCTAGAAGCGTCATCCGACCTTGAAAACATTTCCTCGCCATTTTTTTCTTTTCTTTTACACCTTTTCCATGCGTTCATGTCCTTAATTTCTTCATGTCCTTAATTTTTCCATCAGGTCGTTATTTGGCTTCACAGCTCGGCTGTATCGATAAACAGATCGATTTTTTATGAATCGTCTGGTGCCGATTTTTCACCAGGTGTACACCGGCGCATCGTTGGATGTTAATCCGGAAGAAACTTTGTTCCGAGGGCACTTTTTTCCTTGTAAGGCAATACTGAATCTGACTGCTACATGCAGAAAGTACATTTCAGTTCAAAGATGGAAATTTTTCTGGACTTGGCATTTATGTTGATGACATTCATGTAAAAGGTGCTTAACGAGAAGAAACGCGTACATTCAAGTCCAGACGTGATTTTGCAGAAAAAACTTGTCAAATTCATGAATAGCCATAATTACGGTGGTTTCCTTTAGAAAACCGGAAGTTTTATGGAATAGCAGCTGATTTCAGGGGATTCTAAGGCAATTACAGTATGCAGTGAGGAAAAGATCAAAATAGACGAGACCCTTGGGAAAGGCCGAGAGGTCAGAAGATCAGAAATCGTTCGATCAAAATCACCAAAAATTAGAGGCTAATTGTTCCGTTCTAAAAGGTTTTTATATAGAAAAGTGAGGTTCTATGGGTATAGAATCAGTTTTTTTTGCTCAACGAAAATCCGCCCTAATTTATGGGACGCGTATGCAAATCGAATAAAAAATCAGCAGAAACTCGCTTGAAGAGCCTTGATTCTGCTGTGAGCTTCGGCTTCTGGAAAGTTCATTGGCTTCAGTTTTATAGTTACGGCAAAGTGCACAATCTGAGGTTTTTCTTAGGATTGCACTTCAAGGATTGTACCTTGGAAAGGCTTCATGAGGTTTGTATGAGGTTTATAATATTAAAGTACAAGAGTGAAGCCGCGGGTATCCGCCTCTGCAGAGCCAAGGTGCCAAAGTGCAAATTTTCCTATGTAGACGTAAAAAATGTGGAAATGTGTGGAATTTGTTTTTGTTTTTGTTTTTTTTTGTGATTTTTTTTTGTGGAAATTTCCAGGATTTCCCCAAAAATTCAACAAGAAACTCTGACGTCTCCCTTGTAAAAATACCTGTTGTTTTTACTGAATTTACTATTATTCTATCGACTGAACAAAAAAAAGCAAGCACCACCTGTCCTAGAAATACTGAACAAGACAGTCCCTACTCCAGATTCGTCAGCGAATCATTGAGAATTTCATAAACATCAAGCAAAGAGGCCAGAATGTACAGCGGCGAACATGCAAATTGCGTCCGTAAGTGTTCCTGACAGTCGCAATTAGCTGAGGGCGACGTCCGGAAGAATAATCTGAACTTTGGTTCAGTTCAGAGGTCTGGGGTCATGAATGATGTCACCCTGGACCACTCGTCAAGGAACATTCCAAAAGCAAGAGATTTGTCCATTTGTTTATTTGTTTGTCTGTTTGTTTATCTGTCTGTATGTCTGTTTGTTTACTTAATTGGCTTTTTGGTTGTATATTTGATTATTGCTATAGGTAGAATTATCCCAGAACACTGATTTGTTGTCAGATTATCCATGCTACATGCATCAATGTACCCAGCGCCTGGATGCGTCATCCAACTTACCCAGGGCAAATGTATCGACGTCGGTGTTAACTAATTGCAAATTTGTGTGATTTTACCACGTTTCCCTTGAAAAAAAAATTCTATCCTTCCAAAATTAAGTTCATCTATACGCATGATGGGTAAGTCGCAGTAGTCCATTTTAACTATTTTCTTACTCTAGTAGGTACCTAATTTAACCGGGTTATTTGGGCGTTGCCTTTCAATTTGTTTTTGCTTCTTTTTATCTTCAAATGAGTTTAAACATACATACCGTGAGCGTCGAAGGCGGTGACCCATCCACGGCGAAATTGATTCCAGCACGCCGCGCAACCGCGCCGCGCGCCGAAATCAATTTCGTTTCCTGCCATTATGCTACTTCTCGTTATGAAACATGAAAAAAGCGAAAAGATCACCAAATTGGAAAGAAAAACGCCTAGAAATAGCACTCCGACGGCTGACGACAACGATTCCGGCACGTGCGGCGCGGTTGCGCGGCGTATTTATCGAGGCCGTGGATGGGTCGTCGCCGTCGACGTGCACTGTACATAAAATTTCGATGATTCATACGGCGGCAAATTTACCCTCAACCTTACATCCGCCAACATGTCTACCTATAGGTGAGGTTATTTATACCCAGCTGGTTGTCAGAGGTAATTATACCCATCTTCCCAGTGGTGGATGTAGAGACAGCTTGCATGATTGAGATTACACGGGATAAACGTGTTAACACTGAAGAAATTTACCCACCATTAGCACGGCCATCAATACGCTTACCTCGGGTAATATCAGCGATGCATCCAAAGGTCGCAGGCATCGTTGAGATTACCCAGGGTAAGTTTGTCAACGTCACACACTTTTACTCATCGTCAACATGAAGTTGACTTGTTTACTTTGTTTACTTTCAGTGATGCATCTAGGCTCAGAGACCGCATTAATCTTTGAGACTACCCAGGGTAAACATTGTTACACTCAACAAATTTACCCAACATTAACACGGCCATCAACACGCTTACCCTGGGTAATCTCAGTGATGCATCCAGACTCAAATCTAGGCCCAGCTGTGCCCCTATCCATGTTTGATTAATTAACCAATCACGGCTGGCCAAGCATTAGAGCCCCTCCTTTGCTGTCTGCTGTCGAGCCACTCCCAAACTGTGCCAAATTTCACGAATGAGCTTCAGGGAAACTTTTTCTGCTACCGGCATCTCTACTTCAAAAATCTAAATATTTAAAAACTATATGTATGTAATAATATTTATTATTAATTTGAATATATGCTACACTATTGCACAAAGGAATGAGAAAATATGGAAGAAAAATGTTGCGCAACATGTCGACTGAGAAGTCGAAAGACGAAAGAATGCTCATGAAAGCACCATACGGACGGACAACTATCACTTTTCAACAACTGAGAAGTTTTCGGTAACTCAAACTGAAACGTAACTTAAACATGGAATAAATCACGGTCATGAGATGCATACGGTACTTTGGAACAACGAATAAATAGTGAGTGCAATTGCAGATTAAATCGCATAAGCTACGCAAAAATGCACAAAATCAACTAAGTACGTAAATAAGGCAATAATCATAGCAATCACAATTTGTTTTGAGCAAAGAGTCAAAATTTATAAACAAAGTAGGAGGTGTGAAGATCTCCCTCGCACTATGTGATCTACCGTCGGAAACCAGACGACGGCGGATAGTACATATATGGCTGAGGATGCGCAAATGGCCGCCAACGTTGTTGATGCATATTGATCGAGGGATCTTGGAAGTATGGTCCATGTGGTTGTCGAACACGCTGCGGTGATACATCACGTGATGACGCTCTCTGGAAAAAATTTGTTGTCCAAGGATCCATAAACAAATTTGTTGTCCAAGGATCCATAAACAATGTACTGAACCTACAAAACCCAAAAAAGACTCGGATTTGGCAGGAATGCCCGATGAGCCGCTACGCATACGCGCGCTCGGGCGTGAAGCCCCGCCCACTGCCAAGATTATGAAATCAATTTTGCCGATACTAAAATAATTGGTTGCAGCGTAAACAGGCATTGATAATCTCAGAATTTATCTTACAAGATATGTTAGAATTATCTATAATTATTGGAAAGATCTGGCTAGCCGCCACGCGTACGCACGCATGTGAGCATCAAAGCTCTGCCTACACCAAAATGATAAAATCAAGCATAAAGGTGAACAAGTGGGTTCATAACAAACTAACACTGATAAGTTCCAAAACTTTTCCAGCAAAAAAATGCTAAAATTGTCTATAATTGTTGCGAAAACCTGGCTAGCCGCTACGCATACGCGCGCATGTGGGGATCGAAGCCCCGCCCACCGCTAAGACAATGTGACTGGCTTCCGGGACTAGAAACGAAGAAAGTATTACGCGAGGCGGTGTCGTCGTAATAGAATAGGTGTTTGCTCCTTGTATTATAAATTACAGGGCCGTCAATCACGATTGCTGCTCCCGCGGACTGGCGCGCCGCAACATCTACGCGGCGCGGGCGAGGCAACACTCAACATGCACGGCGCTCGCCCATGGATGTAGCGGAGCGCCAGTCCGCGGGGGTAGCAATCATGATTGACGCTCCTTGTACCCGGATTTCTAATATACGAAAATTGCTCCTTCGCTGAAGAGTGTATGAAGAGCCGCTACGCGAACGCGCGCGTGAACATGAATGTCAGTACGACGAAATCAACCCTACGAATATCAAACAAATAGGTTCGGGGCCACCAAGCATTCATGATAAATTGGCTTTAGCATTAATGATTCTTATAAATTATGAGTATGCACACCAACAAGCCGCAACGCGTACGCACGCAAGTGCGGAAGCCCCGCCCACCGCCAAAAAATGAAATCAACTTCAAAATCACTCGAAAAATTTTGTCACTCAACATAGAACATGTAGTAAATAACTACAGACAAAATGGCACTATTAACCTCCGGTTTAACCAAGGTTCCTCAATCAATAACCTCAAAACCCACCGGGCTTGGAGGAGGTTCATAGATGGAATCGTCCCGAGATTGTTTCCGTGACGTCCGTTGCGCTCTAGGAGTAGCTGTCTCAGATGATGGTTGTACGGAGCCCTCAAATGGAGCCACCATCTTTCTTTACAGTAACCAGGTTACAGTAATCCTGCAGCGTTACAGTAACCCCACAGCGCTTACCTCACTTATCCGTCTGGCTCGCCTAGTTCTTGTTCGTTCAACATTTGCTCTGACATAGTCTCCTGCATACGATGGTTCCATAGGTGGACCTGCTGTAATGAGCGATAAATCGATATATCGATTAGAGGAAAATCTCAGCTGCTCACCAATAGCTAGGTAGTTTGGCGGCCCGCCATTAACTATGGACTTTGGCACTGAGTATGTGTAGGAGGTGTGCTGGTATATGCTAAAAGGAACAACTACAGTTATTCCTACAGTATGCCAGGAGGTGTTACGGTAAGAAGGCTGCGCCTACCCTTCAGGATGAACTGCTCGTGCAGTGGTTGGAATATAGTAGATGGAACTGTCATCTTCCATATCGCAGCAGCACTCAGTACAGTTCACAACAGTACAGGCCGGAAGATGTATGGAGAACAGAAGGCATAGGCTGAAAACATGATCTTTGATCGATGATCTCGACGCAGGGCTGTGATTGGCTGGAGTGCCAGCCAATCACAAGGCCGCGTACTTGTTAACCAATCACAGCGCTCCAAGTCGAAACGTACTTTGGAATGAAGAACAGGTAGTGAATGAGGGTAGCGGCTGAGTTGACAAGGAGAATCTTCCAGATATGCATGATTATTGGAGCATCGACGGCGAAAAGCGGTAAGTAAGTGATCACCGGCACAAGACAGGCGAATATCACCGGAAGGAAAGTGGCCTAAAAAATTCCCAAAATAAAAAAAAATAATGAAAAATTAATTTGTGAACGCCTTTTAATCGAAAATCCTGAAAAAATGCATATTTACTTTCAGTTTGATTTCTTATTTTCTGCAAACTACAAAGATTTCAGACACACATTTCAGACATGACACGATTAGCTAAGTGGTATACTCTCCCATGCCCTGATTGGTTAATTAGTGGCAAGCTCTACCCATTTTCAATTTAGAACCGTGAAAAACTCAATCCATGGATAGGCCACGTCTTTCCTACGTCATTTCCGCAATCACGTACTCACCTGGAAAGTATACTGTATCCGTACACCGGCTCGCATTTGTTGTTTTCCTGACACTGAATAACTGTAGCAGAACGCCATCACGATCACAGATGCGAGCATATTTGCTGAAATTATCGGTGTCAATCAATCAATAAATGATCACAGATCGATACCGATCGATTGTAAAAAATCGTAAGCATTTCTTAAAGCGGATAATAAATTTAATACAATTTGCACGCCTATGGATGTATCCTTTGGCGTGAATGCAATGCCTTGGCAAGAAACAACATGAATCCGCAATGGAGCCAATGTTGGATCGTTATTTCCCGGAAACCAACTGGTCAAAAATATCCCACAGTAGTAACGATTGGAAACGGTGTTATATAGACAAATCTAGCAGTATTTCCAGTGCTCGTATCCAATGCACTTTATCCACTCGGATAAATGCGCTCCAGCATATAAATTAGTATGGCTCGGTTATTCTGGTAAAACATTTACACGGATATGCGATTGCACTCGTTTCAGTACAGGTCATATTTATCCGGTTAAATTAACCTTAGTAATGATCCATGATCTACTCCAACCTCAATTTATGTTCTATCTCGGCAAAACAATGCATTTGTGTCAAGAAATTAGCACGTGAGTTATATTGGATAGCAGAGTGGATAAAAATCCGTAGGAACGGTTTTTAACCCGCTTTGTTTTCCCTCCCATGGTTAAATAAAGTGGATACATGTCCAGATCACGTCAATATACCCGCTGTAGTACGTATATCAGGTACAACAACTCGTACGAGCAACCGATGCAACAAGTCAGCATTTCATCCTTTCAGTCCTTCCCCTTTGGACCTGGAGGCATCACTGATGTTACCCGGAGTAAAGGTGTTGAGGCCGTGCTAACTATGGATAGGTATTTCGGCTGTTAGTACGTTAACCCTGGGTAATCCGAATGATGCATGCGGCATGTGGTGTCAATCCGCCAATGCTTGAGGGGCAAAGTGTTTGGTTAGCCGTGTGCTAGGATCGAACCCAAGTGTGTGCGCTGCAGGGCGCCTCTTGCCGCTGCGCTACACAGTCAGGTTTTTGAAAGTAGCTACCTATGGTAAACCTACTATGAACTTTCCTTGTACTAGTACACCACCACATCCACGAACACCTGGATGTGTGGGGACAACCGCTTGTCTCTCCTAGAGCCATAGTCGAGGTAGCAACCACCACCACACCCAGGGCGACTTGATAAAATCAGGATGAAACGGGAAATTATAAGTAGGTAAAAAAAGGAAAATTAATTTATGGTTAAAAGCCTAAAAAATAAAAAAAAAGCCAAAAAAATTGCTAATTTGCTTTTTTTTTTGTTTTGTATACTATGTACTACTACATACTGTACGCTAGAAAAGCATTACAGTAGTCTAACTAGCGTACTAGTACAGTCCTTGTCGTGAAGACAGACGGATTACGCGTGCGACTTCTTAGCGTCGCGGCCGCACAATCGCGGTGGGACCTACTCGACTCTTACATACCTAGTCCGTAATTGCACAAATGTGTGCAAAAAAGGGTAAAATCAGAATAAATTACTACGACCCACCTGATAACGCCATCGTCACCGTGATCACATTCATCGGTACGCCCCAATGTGTCGCATAGCCAATTGTTTCGGTGAGAACTAAATTCAAATTCATGTTAATCATACAGTTGTATGGTTACAGCTCAGTTGAAATTGAAAAGTGATCTACAAGTAAGAAATACAAAAGCTGGCGAAATTGATTTTTGAAAACTTGCAAAACTGGCGTACTGTTTATTTTAAAAAGCGGAAAATCTGTCAAAGGGAAAAAGAAAATGGGAAAATGGTCGAATGGCTCGAAAAATTCATCTTCTGAGTGAAAAACCAAAAAAGTGGCTAATCCTGGAGACCTGAGACTAAGTTTTTCTCCCTTCGAAACCCTTTTTGCTACATGAAGGACAGATTTTTCCAAATCAGGAACTTGGATAACCAAAAAATTTCCCAATAAACTAAAAAAACCAAAAGCGTTGTGGTTACCTGCAACAGATGTGAAGACGAGAACAAATGTGAGAGCTGGTTGACCGAGAAGGAAGAGCGAGAAGAACAGAAGGCAGACGAGCGACACGCCGAATACGAAGATTCCGGATGACAGCACCTGAAAGTATACTGCTGGATGGTTGACCGAAGGAAAACTGGATGCTCATATAAGTTAAGGTAGTGAGTGACTATGTGTAAATTCCATTTAAATGAGAGGCAAACATTTTTAACCACTAAAATAGGCGAATAGTAATTAATTAAAGAATTTAGACGAAAAATTATGGATTTTGAACAATGCATCAGCACATTTGTGGAGAGGGACAAGAAAGAGAGCTAGGATTTCGTGCTGGGACATTGGAAACCTAAAACGGCAGAGAGAGAGAGAGTACTGAGCATTACACCAGGGAAAGGCGGTGCAACCGAGCTCTGCGATTGGCCAATTCGCACATATGACCAATCGCAGCGTTCCGACACGCCCTAACGTTCTATATACACTCTTTGAAGTATTGTCAGGTACTTATGGGGAGATAGGTCGCTGTGAGCACTTGGGCCTGGATGTATCGCTGAGGTTACCCAGGGCAAACGTGTATTCACCCGCGTGAACGATGGAGATACCCAGAGCAAACGTACTGATCCCATGTTATCGTTCTGTGTGGTGCTTAGATGGTCACCCTGGGTAGTTGTAATTATCCATACGGCCCCTGGATGCATCATTGAGGTTATCAAGGATAAACGTATAGTCAGTCGCATTAACGATGGGCAGATTTACCCTGGGTCATCTCAATTATGCATGCAGCCTTCTCTTACAATTACTTCTTCTCTGGCAGTGAGGGTGGTGCTCGACGTCTACTCCAAGCCAGTAGACCAGCAAAGACACCAGAATCCGCATGCATCATTTAGATTACCCAGAGTAAGCGTGTCAACATCACCAAACCCAAAGCTTATCCACCATTAACAAGGGCCTCGATTCATAATTGAGGTTACCCGGGGTAAAGTTGTGACGCTCGTGCTAACGATGGGTAACTTTTTGCGGTGTTAACTAGTTTACCCTGGGTAATCTCATTGATGCACCCAGGCTCAGGACAAGAGGTTAACAAAAAAAATTTGAATAATAGAATAACAAGTTAGGAAAAAACTTCATGCTGTTCTCTCTGAAATTGAATAATTTGAAGGGAACGGAGGAGCGGGAGTCAATGAGACATGGGATGAGACACGGGCTAACTCGTTCACTGCAGGTGAGCCCCACCCCTTGTGGTTAAGCCACGCCCACTTAGCTTTGACCTGGCCATCCACGAAATGCCGTGATACCAATACGAAGACAAATGATTTGGAATCAGTCCTTTGTGACCATGCTAAGTGTCCGTCCAAATACAGCATGGACCGCATGTATCATCGAACAAACAAGCAGATCAAATGGCCGACCCGCGCAGCAGCCGCGATCGCGGACAAAGTCACAGTCGCACTCTCCAGGCTATCCGATTATACGTACATGGTTGACTTACCGAAATGTCGTGCTTCAGCGACATGGTGAAAGGCGCTCGGACAGACATTGGAAGGTGGATTTCCCGGGATTTCGACAAAAGAGACTGTGTTAGTGATGCTCTGGAAAGTTGGATCAATAATTTCTCAGTAGATCAAACATGAAAGAACGCAGGAATTGCTAAATTTCGCCGGGTTTCCATGGATACATGGGAATTTTCACAACATAGTGAAAATTTTCTAATTTCCAAGCCTTCTAATGATGAAAATAAAAATTTTCTATGCATAAAAGAAACGAAAAGTAGCTGTGTCAAAAAAAAATTCACTTCTAAAAAGTGAAAGTGTGTAACTGCGCAGCGCTTCAGACTTCGCCCCGCTCACCAGCATCTGCGGCGCGGTTGTTCAATTTTTTCCGGAATAAAAGCTCTGTACCTCTCATCGACGCCCTTCTGCGTAAGTTCGAGATACATCCTGGAGCGAACAATCTGCGTTTGATGACGATCGAATGAGATGTCTGAGGCAAACCGCTTGTAGGGATCAGTTTGCAGGAAGACGAGGTTCACCACTGGGACGAAAGTATCCTGAAATGGTACGCAATTGCGGATAAGAAGTACAAATGCTGTTTTCAGGTTCAAAAAATATTTTTTCTTAAAATGGTTAGCAAAAAAAAACAAATATGAAAAGTTGTGCAATTACAGAAAGCGAGGAAATACCGTCTATCCAAATCGATGGGGCAGCCGACGCGATCGTTGATCCAGAGGCGGCGCGGCTGTGACGTGGACGACTTAGCACCATAGGGCATACGTCAAATCCGCGCCGCCTCTGGGTCCTCGACCGCGTCGGCGGCCTCGTCGTTTCGGATAGATGGTAATGTAACCTTACACGTCGAAACAAGTAATTTACAAGTTTTATTCGCGGTGAAGCAGCGAAGACATGTTTACACATGTTCACTGGAAAACTTGTCAATTCACTTCAGCTTACTAGTACGTGTAAACTCACAGCATTGATATCATAGATGGTGTTCTTCTCGAATTTCGCAAATTCCACCAACCAGCTGATTGCTCTCGACGCGTGTCCAGAGCTCTAAAAAATTGAAATGATTAGAATTTGAAAAAAGTTCTTCGTATCTGCCATAGTATTGATGGATCAGTAGATCAAAAAATTATCTTGCAGGTCAAACTTTGGTCAAACATGAATAAATCGAAAAAAGGATTAGCATCTGACGAAATTCTGGATTTATGTGCATGCTGATGGATATATTTCCCAGATTTTTTAAGTGTTTTTTTTTTGAGTTATCCTTTGAAAGTAAGTAATTTTTCCTTCCTGAAGGATTCTAGAAAAAGCATATTGGAAACGAATAAATTTTCTTTAAAAAAATTCAAAAAAAATCAAGTAAAAAAACTCACAACTGCACTATCCAGCATTTCAACAATTGAGTCTCGCACCATCGGATCCTCGTATTCTATCGGGTCGTCGATAATTACCTGAAAAACCATATATCTATGATGTAGCGAGAGTTCAGAGAAGCAGAGTGTTGTCTGCGACTATGACGTCATATGTTTGGTGCTAAATAACTACAGGTTTTTGCAAATTTTGTGATGGATTTCCAAATTAGTAACCACCGATTTTTTTTCAAATTCCAACTTTTGGGCCACGTAAATATGTAGAAACATCTGCTCGGTAACTGGAAGGGGCGTGTCCTCCGGCTGTCTGCGTTCTCTAGCTCTCTCTCCCTCTCTTTCACGCCCCCCCCCCCTTCTTTTTCTACACCGCTCGCCAACCTATCTCTGCCCTCTGCTCTCTCATTTGGCAACGCAACTGCAAGCATTTCAATAAGTCATTTGACTGTAAGCCCTGTGGCAAGGACGCAGAGGGTACCGATCGATACGTATCCTAGCAATTGCGAAGTGAAACGCCACAATTTAACATAAACATGTACCATTGCAACCACAGTTTTAATTATATCTGACCGTTCGGTTTGTCATTCTCTGGAAAAACGTTTGTAAAAATTATATATAGAAAAAAGTACATAAATTGTGCAAATTAACCGAAAAATATAAAAAATAAACAACCTCCAGAAACTGTGTGGTTTTTCCGAACATCTCCCGATACTCCTCGAGGAAACACCGTGAAGGAGCATCAATCGGTAGGAAGTGCTCTTCTTTCATGTCAACTCTGAAACACCCGATACCTTGTTCGAAACTTTGAGACAGCTCCGCCCCTCGCTCCATCACCCCACACGGAAACAAAAAGGAAAGAAAAAAATGAAAAGGGAATAACTAATAAAAATGGCTCACTTTATGTTGGCACAACCCCAAATAGCGAAGATCAGCACTATAGTGCAGAAAATCACGATCGGATACCGCGCGTTACGCGCGATCAATCGATCGCCGAGAGCACGCGCTACGCTCGGTCGCGTGTCCAGAAGGCGGTCGTGGAGTGAGAACAGAGACGCAGAGTCGAAGTCGCTCAGATTTGGGGCTGAAATAGAACTTTTCAAAATTGTCGCGATTCCGTGTTGAAAATCAGAAAAAAACGTGAAGGGGCGTGTTTTTAGGAAGCAGCCAGTCAGGTGTGACTCAAGAGAACGCCCCTTTCACATGTTTTCGAACAGTTGTCATAAAGGGAGCAAAATTGAAAAATCAAGGCGAATACTAGCATAATTTCGTAATCAAGAAAAAAATAAATTTCAAATAATAATTGACAAAAAATTTCATGGAAGCTTTGAATAATAAATCAACCAGTCAGCCAATCAATAAATCGATAATTACCAGTGAAATGAGTGTCACCCGTGGTGAACAGCTGATACCACTTCACTCCTTTCGCCTCGCGTCGACCACCTATGTAGATAAACACAGCAACGAACCTGTAAGCGAAAAATTTGGAGGTCGAGGGAATTGCCAAGGAGCCCGAAGGTTAGTGGGCGTGGCTTAACTACAAATTCTTCTGCGTTCTAGGATCTTATTAATTCTGCGACAAATTTCGTTGAAAATAATTCAGGACATAATTCTTATGATGTTAGTCATGAGAATTCTTTTTTTTCCTTAAGAAAGAGGAAAATAAATGAGGGAAAGAGTTCCAGAAAGTGTAAAATCACATAATAATTTCAAGATATGGCGTGATATTGGGTGTGGCCAAGCTACAAATGGTTCTACCCAAATTAGGAGAAGAAAACGCACGTGCGGCCGAATAAATTTCGAAAAGAAAGAGGTCTGTGGGCGTGGCCAAACTACAAAATGATGCTAATTCACCAAGGAAATAACGATTGAGGTGAATTTCTCGCGGAATCATTTAAATTCTGAGGAAATAATGACGAATGTGAGGAAAAAATGAAAAAAAAACCAACATGATCAGGAAAAAGAAGAGAACCGCAACGGCAGCCGACATCGTCACAAACGTCGATTCCATGTGACGTTGTGGTGCTATGGCCGCTCCCAACACTGAAAAATTCGTGGATTTTCCAGGATTTCTATTTCTAGCAGGAAATCTGAACACAAAATCACCATATAGAGAACTACTACGTTGCACCAATCAATATGTATCAAAAGCACTAGGATTTTTCATCAGCAAAAAAAAAGGTTTCTGGCCAGTAAAGACCTAGAAATTCTCCGGAAAACTAGCATGATTTTCCTGGAAAACCAGGATGAAAGTAGTTTCAGTTGGAATTAAAGCCTCAAAGCGATGAATGACTTAGCCAAGTATGGTTTCTCACGCTGAAATAGCCAATGACGTATGTTAAATGTCGACAATTGAATGGCTTCCAGGAAAACGGAATCGTGTTGCTGCATTACGTCAGGAAACGAAGCCTAACATAGCCTAACATCGCTAGAAACTAGGATTTTACTGTTGAAATCACATGTTTCAACGATGGTGACACTGTAACAACCGCGCCGCAGCTGCTGGCCCTATTCTGTGTCCAAATAGACAGAAAAATTCTCGTCTTAACAGGTTCTAACAGGTTTACTGGAGAATAGACAGGTTTTAACAAGCTTTCTGGACAAGTAGACGACAGGTTCTTCCAAGTCTTCTAGACAACAAACAGGTGTTAACAAGTTTTCTGGACAACTCAAACATGTTAACGCTAGAAACCATGCCGCAGTGCGCAAAGACCGCACACTTTTCGCACTGTCCGAGGAAGAAAAGTTGAAAAGAAATCCTTCAAGACCATAAGGAGAAGTCTCAGCAGTCACTACGCAACGACCTAATTGAAACCCGTGACATAAACCGGTTTGTTCCGAGCGGAAAAAAGTTTTCAAAGAGGAAAGCAGGATCATTCTATTAAAAAGAAAATGATGAGATGAAATGTGATGCGCCTGTTTTCCGACGCATCAGGGGGTGATAAGAACCGCAAATTTTGTAGGTCAACGAATAGAGGAACCGTCAGAAGTGCAGTTACTAGGGCTTGGATGCATCGATAAGATTACCCAGGGTAAACGTGTTGACGCCCATGTTAACGATAGGTAAATTTACGTGGTGGATACACATTTACCTTGGGTAATCTTAATGGTGCATACGAAACTAGAAGCTGAGGAAAGGTCCAAGGAATGGTCAAAGACGCAGAGAAACAGTGATCATCATGGGTTAAAATGTGACGCACAAAGGTAAAAAATGGTGGCAAAACTGGGCTTGGATATATCTTTGTAGTTACCTAGGGTAAACGTGTTTACTATCGCGTGAATGATGGGAGTCTTGGTGTGGTGTTAACCTTTTACCCTGAGTAATCTCAGTGATGCCCCAGTAATTGGGCAGAGACGCAGAGGAACGGGAACAGACGCGGAGAAACAGTGATCTTCTTGGGTTAAAAATGTGACCTACAAGGGTAAAAAATGTTGGCAAAACTGGGCTTGGTTGCATAATTGAGATTAGCAGGGTAAATGTATTGAAACCCACGTGAACTATGGGTAACCGAGTGTGGTGTCAACAATTTTACCCCTCGTAATCTCAGTCAGGTCCCTGAGCGGTGAGATTATCTATGACAAACGTGTTAGCGCACCGGAATTTACCTTTACCTGGCTCCATCGATATTTTTACCCATAAGTGATGTTGTAGCCTGCCGCTACCCTAGGGTAATCATATCCATTGGTATGAGATTACGCATCCTTCCAGTGATGCATCCCAGCCCTGGTCAGGAAGCAGCTCCTCAGCTATTTTTTTAAATATTTGTATTTATCTCAAGAATAGGCTGCTGCTACGGAAAAATTGGGTGAAGACCAAGTGGACGGGGCTTTCTCTGCTCGGGCGAGTTGTCCCAACCGTGTTCTATGGCATGAGAATTCCATGGTACTCTTATTTGTAGTCAAAAACATATAGCTGTAAATAGCCTTGCTAACCAGGCTTCCGACAAGCCACACCCATTTTTCAGCCAAAAGGCTATCCCGCACCCCTGGGTCTTCTGATGTCCGGGCTTGAAAAATATTGCCGTGACCGTTACTGTATAATCTTGGTATTTCAACCAAAGATATAGTGATTTGAAGACGTAATAATGCAATTGTGGACACTCAATTAAAGAGTTGTAGCCTGGGAGCCGGTCTGCTCATCGACCAATCACGATAGAGCTGCCGCCGACCAATCATATCACTGCTACTCTGCTTCTTTGTGACTTTTCAGCTGACAACTCCTGATTTTTTGAGCGAATTTCACGAATGGTTTTGAAATTTCTGACATGAATACAAGGGCTATGGTATCCAAAAAAATGGAGAAGAAGAAGAGAAGAAAAAGAAAAATTTCAAGAAAGGGAGGGGGGATAGAAATGGGTACTCTTTAATCCCTTCAAATCCATGCATTATGTTGGAAAATCTTGAATTTTTAATGTCAAAAAGATTCTATATTGCGGCAAACATATCCACAAAATGAGGAAGTTTTGGAAACGAAAGAAAATCCAGAAACTCACTAGTAGTCGCCACAATAACCACTGCTGCAACGCTGACACCGGGAAAATCGTGCGCAAGTATGAACGCAAGTTTTTCAGTAGGATGTACAGCTGCTGAGGAGTAGCGGCTCCAGGATTGATGGAAGCAGAACAGCCAGAGTAGGCCGATTCCTGGAAAATCACAGTTCTCAAGCCAATGGTGACATCTGAGCAGAAAAGTACTATTCTGCAAAAATCCACAAAGATAACAAGTTGGAAAATCCACGAAAAAATCCAGAAAGGCACGGATATTGAGGCTAACTAAACAGTAAGCTCTATAACACATGGGCAAGCATCCTGGTTCTCCATGTTCTCATGAAATATTCATGCACATAGCGTTCAGAGCATAGCCGACGCATAGAAAAACTCTTTTGTCCGCTCGGCAAAAAACACGGGTCGTTGACGCCTAAGCGGCTTTTTCGTCTGAATAATGTTGCAATTATGGCGTGATTCATGTCCGCGACACTCCAGGAAATTCCATAGGCGACGCCTGACGCTAGGATTTTTGGCGCAATTGCACCATTAGTAGCACCAGGAAAATCACATTGAAGTTTCAAGCGCTAATTAAGGCTTTTCTAATAATTTTAATGGGGGAATAGTGAGAGAAACAGTTTCACAGTGTAAAATTTTCCATGACACAAGAAATCATCCAGAAATAATGCAGATTGAGAGAGAATAAAGCTGATGGTGTGACATTATAAATAGTCCCACTGGGTCGAATCGTTAGGTCGTTCCTTTAGGAAAAAGAGACGTGGCAAGATGCCTGGCAATTTTTAACAGTACCTAGTAACAAGCAGGAATAGCACATATAAATTTTTAAATTAGAGCACGGCATTGGCAATGTCTACCCAAAGCTCCGCCCACTCCGTTTTCAACGACTATTCCGTTTAAAAAAAGAGAAAAAAGGTATAGTTTTTGGAAAAGAGTGAATATTTTCTTGAGGCCGGAATCAGGTTCAGGATAATTTTTGAGAAAAAGAAAAAGACTGCGTAAATTTACTAGAATTTCGGCACCGTTGTGTCACATTCCTTCATTTGAATACTTCATTTTTATCTACTCGACTTTATAAATACATTTTTGAATCTGAAAATGATGAATGAATGAATGAATGAATGAATGAATGAATGAATGAATGAATGAATGAATGAATGAATGAATGAATGATGAATGAATGAATGCGTGAATGAATGAATGAATGAATGAATGAATGAATGAATGAATGAATGAATGAATGAATGAATGAATGAATGAATGAATGAATGAATGAATGAATGAATGAATGAATGAATGAATGAATGAATGAATGAAATAGAGAGAAAGACGGGAAGACAAGCAGACAAGAAGAGAGACAGATGAATGAACCGAGGATTGGGATATTTTTAAATCCTATTCTTATTAGTCACAATTCTCAGCCTCTAATCTTCTCGTGAAGGAATCCTCACCATATTTATAGTACCATATTTTGCCAGAGTTTTCGACTCTGCCACTAATATGATGACTGACATGACTTTTGGCGGACTCACTTTATACGATGCATTAAACAAGTATGTAAATAAATGAATAGGAGGAGCAAGTAGAAGAAAGAAGAGAGAACTCTGAAAAAGAATGATCCGGAAATAATAATTGTTTATGGAAAGGAGAGGAATGATTCGAAGAGAATTCCACCCAGAAAACAGCACAACTAAAAATACATAAATTCTCAGTGTCGATCGCCTCAGAAGCATGCATTTCATGGCACATCACCGACGGGAAGCTTCACATGGAGGGTATTCTGGGAAATAATAGCGGGCTACCTGTCTATTCAGCACAAAACTAATAAGACTTGCTATAATGTACAGATGGGGATTCAGACTATGTGCCCTTTATCAGAGTACACTCATAGCCTCCTATTCAATTCTGATATGAATATCCGCACCGGGACCAAGGCCAGGATAACAATCCACGATTGGCAATATGCATTGAAAACTGTGTCACATTCAAAAAAGGGCATATGGGTGGCATAGGCTAGAAAACGTGAATTGTATTCCAATCGAATTTTCAGGGAAAACAACTATTCTAGGGGCTGAACTCGTTCTATGCAATGCAACAGAAGAAACACCTCGCAGAAAGAGAGCACGGATAAGCCACGCTCATATTCTTCGATTCAACCAATAGTAAATGAAGTAGCTGCCAGGTGGCACTCACCAGCAACGACGAAGAACACCGGCCAGATGAGCGGATTGAAATTTCCAGAGCCAGCAACTTGCACGAATAGGCCGCCAGCACATGAGATCATCAACGTGAAGGCGATTTGTATGCCGACCAGCGGCTTTGACTGAAAAATCGATTATTGATCCGTGCAGCTAACGGGTGGAGATTTTATGGTATAAAATTGCCTTTCTTAAGTCGTTTGGACTTGGAAATTTGGTACGACAAGGAAAGTCTTGATTTGTCCAGAAAAGTACTATGAAATTTTCTTTGGTTGATTGATTGATTGATTGATTGATTGATTGATTGATTGATTGATTGAATGATTGATTGACTGATTGATTGATAGCGTCTTATCTACGACGCTGCGAATGTACAGTTTTTCAAGAAATTAGTAAGAGCGTGTAATTTCAACAAAAATTCCATGAGAAAAAAACCTTCAACTCAATTTGATTTCAACGAAAGTCTAAGGAAAAAATAATTGTAAAAAAAATAATTATGAAAAATAGAAGAGAGGGCGGAAAAATTCGGGAATTCAATAGATGACAATGCTTTGTTCTTTGACTAACTTAGGAGAAAACCACTGAGAACACTAAAATGAACAATAGGAACAGAGAGAAGAGAAACGGAAATTCTCAAAAGGCGTTAATGAGGGAACTGCAGGAAATTTTCTCAAGCAGCACTAGGCTCTTTCCCTGGAAACGGCGTGAAATTGGCTAAAAAGTGAGCCGACTCAATTATAACCTGTATCTATGGAAGTTTCGTAGAATTTTGTAGCCTCCCAGCGGTGGGAATAATTTCATGAACACCAACTTTTTACCAAGGCAGGGTGAAATGGGGTGGTTACCTTTTACCACGTCATCGGAACGCAGTACATTTTCCTGGTCAACAAATCATTTATTATTATTTCTACATGTTTAGGCATAAATATGGTGCGCTCAACTTCTACATTCTTTAAATCTTCCAGGAATCTCGGTTTTTTCCAGATACTTGATTCCTTTCTTACGAAGCGGTCTCCCAGTTTTCGGAATGTTTATGGATAGTCACCCCTTCCGGATGGGTAACTGCGACGATTCCCAGCAGGAAGCAACTGTGGTGGGTTCCACAAATGTTCCCAGAGGATTTCGGATTTCTGGGCCAGATGCATCATTGAAATTACCCAGGGTGAGCAGTGAGCTGTTGTCGCCCACGTTAATGATCGGTTTATCTGGGGGTGTTAACGCGATTATCCAGGGTATTTAAAATTATGGGATGATGTATGCAGCTTCTGAAGTCCCCATTTTTGAAATACGTATTGTAAACAAGTTCTTCAGGCAAAATGTGTAGCGAGAAAGTAAGAAGGTAAAATAAGATAGAATAAATATAAAAATAAATATTAAAACCAGTAACCCTACTCAGTCAGTGATGGAAAGTGTATCCTTGGCAAAGAGAACCACAGTAATTTATTCGAGAAAATCGTCCGCCCAGATAAGTGGGAAAGTAGGAGCCTCCCTCGGGATGTTCACGGTTCCCGACGGCGAATGCAGAAAAAATCATTCCCCTTAACGCTCCCGAACGTGCAATATGTGTATCATAGTGTGGGAAAAGGGGGCTTGGCTAGGCGACTCCGATTGGCGTCTTCGCACCGCCCGTCACGCCTATCAGTTTATACTCATGCGGCGCTATGCACAAATACACCACGTATCACGGAATTGACGCCGTACGAGTCCATACAGGCCAGCTTTACGGGTGGTCTGAATGCGCCAATCAGAGTCACCGGATTACATCCCTTCCTCCCTCACGATGATACACACTCGAGGGTTCACTATTGGAGGCACAAAGTTTTTGTAAAAGTGTTCCAAGAGCTGCCAATTCTTGAACCAGTGGTCCAGGATGGGAACATGGATCCCGAGAAGGTCAGGAATTTTACAAAGTCAGGAAAAGCAATTCAGTACACCCTTAAAGACCTAACATCAGTGTTTTGACTGCCTAGCAGAACTTCCTTCTAAGAAGAAGACGCCTTCTACGTCACGACTTTCCTTGAAATCTCCTATTAACAAAAAAGGTAAGGTCATCCTAATTAAGCTAATTTGACTCAAAGCCAGCGCACCGTAAAGAACAACTCATCTCCGCTTCAAAAACACAAGGAACCAAGCGCCTTGGCGACAAGCAGCCCCAGAGACGCAAAGCTAAGCCATATTAAACCAGAACATGTCCTTATGAAGGGCTGAACGGCCGTAATAAAGTTTATGTAAACAAATTCGCGGGTCCTGATCTCAAGGCGTTTTTTTTCTTCAAACGGCTAAGCCTCTTTTCGTTTTCGCCCGCACATTTCTTCAAAATTATTAAAATTTCTAGAAAAATATTTGGAAAAATGGAGAAGAAAGTTCAAAGGGAAAAGTTGGGAAAACAACCGAAAAATATTCCTAAAATGACGCGCTATTTACACTAGCAACATTTCACCGAAAAACTCGTCCGAAAAACTTGTGCAATTACGACCAATGACCGGAAGCAGAAAATTGACATGTAGCACTATACGCTTGAGCGATTCACACACGATTCACACGCGAAAAAAGCCAAACATTCAGGACAACAATCGATGACGCCTCTCGGATCTGTATTGTTGAAGCCCGACAACTAGTCATAATACATACGTACGTATTCATACGTTGCCCTTGTGTACACATATTGGCTTGGAAGAGCTATGCAATCAATATGTATTCACTTCAAGGGGCCAGATCTAGGGCGGAAAATCTACGGTGTGTCAATTTTAAGGTCGCTATTGTATTCCTAATCGTTACCCTGGGGTCTCCTTAACCAGCTATTTAATTCCTTGAAAATCTAAGGATAATACCACAGTCTCTTCTGTAAGATCCGTAAAAGAATCTCTATGTAAATCGTAGCAAACCTTACGACAACTTTTTCAAAAATCTGGGCGACGCGCGTTGGCGCCAAATTCAAACGATGAGGAGCGTTTGTGAACGAGGTGACGAGGAAACTAGCTAGAAAACGTGGGACATCATAGATATGCTGCCTAGGGCCTAGGATACTTCTCTCTGGAGATTATCGGTTTGGATATTGACTTATTGATCGGTTTTATCGATTTTTCTAGGTCAAGCTCCAATTCAGATCGAAAGTGCTTAGTATCAAGAAAAATAGAATGAAAGCAGTTAGATCCATGAAAAATACTGCCCAAGAAATGGTATGGTTCTTGAAGGCTAACAGATACTGGCAGCTTACAGGAGCTCTTTTTACCCTTCAGAGGCCGCATGCATCACTGGGATTACTCAAAGTAAACGTGCATCGTTGACAAGGGCGTTGACGTGTTTACCCTGGGTAATCTCAATGATGCATCCAGGCCCAGCTGCGTCACCCACGGAAAAAACAGGATAGCATACAACAGCACCTGACGGCTACTAGCGAGAATGATTGTCAGGAGACCGATAGGGACAGATTTTTCCAACAGAAGCTGCTGAGTAAATATTTTGAAAATGTCCTGCAAAAAATGGATAAACGCTACGAAAACATATATTTGGACGATTTTATGACGATTTCCAGTTAGTACGTAATTAAGGACTACTTAAATCAATTTAAAAATAAAATCCACAAAGTTTATCTGTAATTCAACGCAATCTGACTGCAATTGCGGATCCCGACGTCCACTGGTGTAGCTGTGCCCGCATTCATGAACGTTCCCGGCTAGTTTGTTACCTATCCGCCCATCTAAATTGGACGAGTTGTCTGGTCAAAAAATGAATATAGTCTATTCAAGCGAATTATCGCAGTCGAGGATGACATGCAGTGACAGAAATGTGGTTATGCAAATCTCTTTCTGCTCGGGAAACTCGTCCACTCTACGTGAGCGGGAGACTAAGATCCTTCCCGGGAACATTCAAGAATCCCACCGCTTAAGTGAAGCAAAGCGCGCCATGGACTAATCGAACCGAAGCACCTTTCAACTTCTCTTGTTGCTACTTATCATTAAATTCCCAAAAGGAAATTGATGGAAACACTAACGGGGTGTAGCCTCCTGTCAAAGGACCCAAATAGCTCAAATCTTATACAGCCTATGGTCGCAAAATCCGGAAGAAAAGTGAGAAAACTGCCAGAATCATCTAGCAATAAGAATTGCGATCAACATCTATGGCTTACAACCAGAGTATGGACGGAATGAATGTCGAATAAATTTGATTAATTCGACTAAAAATTCGAAATTCCACATAAAAAAATCGATATTCAAAGAAAACATAGCTCACAACCCTTAATTTTTTTCTACTCAAAAGTGTAAGGCCTTTCCTGCACATTTCAGTTTGTCGATTTATACGAAATCGAATATTCGAATATCAAATGTGTCTGATACTACACTGGTCGATCGACACAGTATTTACGGCCTCATCTTAAAAATAACTTTGGGAGTTTAAGTTTGAGGTTACAAATTTCAATACAGGTATCCGTCCCAATCAAGAGCCCTATTCATTCAAAAAAAAGCACAGGGAATATCTCTGGAAAAGTTTGTATTATTGTTTTATTTTAAAGTCACTAGTCAAACAATTTTGACTATGTACATACGTTGTCGTTTCAACAGGTTGTGCTCAAAATTCAAAAAATAATGATAAAATAGATAGATAGATAAAAATAAAATTTAATAAATATGGAGAAACACAGGAATCCATAGAGTTGAGCAAATATTGCAGTAAAATATCATAAAATTCTCCTTACACCCACGGGTACCATATAAAGTTTACAAAACCTACTAAGAAGGCTTGTAGCAGCTCCATATCAACTAGAAAAGACTAACAAGTCGATATCAGCCCAATACAAAGAACGCTACCTCAATTTTTTTTTCAAAAATTTCCACACATGCATCCATTTGTAACATTAAAACGATGTAACCCAATCTACAGCGACGAAATAATGTCCTCGATTTGAACCGCTCATACAAAAACAATCTATGGAATTGCAGTAACTGGAGATTGGCTAGGAAAAACCTCGTGGATACCTCTCTCACATGGAAAATCCCCATCTTCCATGCTATGAAAAAAACGAGAAATCCTTTACCTGATAGGCGTTGGCGCCAAAAGTAGCCAGGAAACAGAACAAGCCGAGGACAGCGGCGGAAACCAGGAGCCAACGATAGCTCTTCGCCATGGCACGGACCACCCATGATGAGAACGACAATGGCGACCAGTACGAGAGGGACACGTTTGGCGCAGATGTGACGTGGACCTGAATGAGCAGCATAATAGCAGCACAATCACAGGAGAACATCTCATCGTAGAAGGTAGAAGATTCCACGCTCCAATTCAAAATGCCTGACCTGCTCCTCTAAATTATCCGCCCACGCGGCTATTTGCTCATCAGTAACGCCCTCTTTCAACTTGAACGACAGCAGCAGTGCCTGAGCTCGGGAAATTGCACCATCGGAGTCCGTTTCAACTCCTAAATGGAAATACAAGGCCAATCAATATATCGATTAGAGCTGCGACACAGCTTTGAAACGAACCTCCAATGGCTGATCCTAAGTAGACACGGCTAAGATTGGTGGAATCCTTGCTCATGCTGACGAAGGTTTCTGGATAGGTGAGCGCTACCTGGAGTACGTCTTGAATGAATGAATGAATGAATGAATGAATGAATGAATGAATGAATGAATGAATGAATGAATGGGATGAATGAATGAATGAATGAATGAATGATTAAATGAATGGATGGATGGATGAATGAGTGATTAAATGAATTAATGGATGGATAAATGAGTGAATGAAGGGGATGAACAAACGAATGAATGAATGAATGAATGAATGAATGAATGAATGAATGAATGAATGAATGGGATGAATGAATGAATGAATGAATGAATGAATGAATGAATGAATGAATGAATGAATGAATGAATGAATGAATGAATGAGTGAATGAATGAATGAATTGAAGCAAGGTGGACAAGGAAATAGATAGAACAGAACAAATTGTACGGACAGACAGACAGACAGACAAACAGACAGACACATGGACAGGCAATCAGTCAAATAGACAAACAGACAAACAGACAGAATGACCGACTGACTTGCTGGGGTATGCACAGACAGACAAATTTACAGACAGATAGAAAAGGAGTAAAAAGGATGAAAGGATAATCGTTGAACAGATTTCAGAAGGAAAATATACAAAATGAAAATTTTCGCGGGTCTCACGTTGGAAAAAGGGAAAAAGACGAGATTTTACTATCAGTTGGGGTTAGGGATAAATTGGCTATCAGAAAAATCAATAAATCCTCAAGGAATGATGTGCACCAGGTCTTCCATTCTTTTTCTCACCTGTGGACTCTTCTTAATAATTTTGTCAACCATTTCTTTTTCCAACTCGCACTCGGCCGAACATGCTTCCAGAAACTGAAAAATCCCCAAATAGCAACGATTATCACTATCAACAGGACATTTTTCATGGGGATGAGAGCAGATCCCATAGGAGTAGTTGACCAACCTCTTTGTTCCCTATGGGATAGTTGTCCAGTCGCTTTTTCAGCGCAGAGTAGGCTAAAACCGCATCCTTGCGTAGAATCGTGTCTCTGGCTATCCTAAAATATGAGTATTGATTGATAGTGAATACCAATATAATTATGGAAAGTAAACGATAAAGCAAAAAAAAGAGAAATTCAACGGGCACGAAAGTGGGCGTGGCCTATTCGTAAACTCGATTTAAAAATGTAAAGTTCTGGACCATCATGCTTTTTGTCGACATTTTCAGCTTGCAGCACTACAGTAACCCTCTCAATCTGTCCCACCGTAACGCAGTTTTACAGACGGTGCTGATTACTACCGTAACCATAAAATAGTAATCGTATGGCGAAAACACCAAGTACTGGGCCTGGGGTGGTAGCCTTACTGTGGATTTTACTACCATTTTTGTAGCGCCATGTGATTAGCTTCTTGCAGATTACTGTAGAATTACTGTAGGGGTTGCTACGTATACGGTAACCAGAACCAGTAGAGAAATCCCGAAGAATTCCAGAAAATCTCACGTCGTCTTCAACAACACGCCGAACGTCGACGCATCCATAAAGTCCAACGCCGAAAACGCGGGATTACTGTAGTTGAAATCGCGCTGCGTTCGCTGGATACTGTATCCGTTCGAGATGACGTCATTTCCGCCTGCGCCAAGCATTGCAAACGGCATCGATACGGTCATTTTACTACGATGCAGAATTGGACCAATGAGAGACGCCGAGACGAAGAGTAAGGGTAGCACCTGGAGTGGAATTGTTATTACCGTATCAGCACAAGAACAATGGCATGTCGGTGTAGGTCCTACCACGAAAAGCAGCTTATGATTTGCAACAGCCTTGCCGAGATACCATAGAGCACGGCGAAGACCAGCTTCAAAAAATCGTAACGAACGAATGCGAAAGACGCCTGTGGAGAAGGCTGGAAATACGCATTCTTTGTGATGTTTCGAAATTTTTGTAGTAAAGCCACGCCCACCTCCTCGATGTCGCTTTCCATGTGTTCTAGCTAGTTCCATCTGCCGAACATAATGGGCAATCTGCATATCGTTGGTGATTCGTCGCACCAACGCCTGCTCCTTCTCCATCTTCCGCTCCTTCCGCTCCAGTGTGGTGGCGTTGGATTGGGGTTCCTGAACAGAAATGTAACGATACCGTAGCCTTCAGTTTGCTGTTTTCATTCAAATGTTGAGTTTATTTTCTAAAAGTTCCATAGGTCAGAAAGTAACAGGTCTTGAGTAAGGTCCCGTAAAGATCTTGAAAATGAGTGCAATTGGTTCCGCTCATTTTCACAGCTCTGAATGTCCAATCACAGTGGTATGAAAATGGGAGGGGCCTGTGACTCACTCCGCCCACATGAAGTGAGAGAAAAGATGTGATATGTCCCATTAAGTTCCAGCGAATGCAGAACTGCAAGCATTTCCTTCCCAAAAACTTTCTATCAATCTGTTTTTCACCGAAGAAGTCAACAGGATGCAGAAAATCCGGGTAAAGGTGGTAAGTGGGTGGGGCTTTATCCGCACTCCCTCCTCCCCTCCTAGAATATGCCTAATTCTCGAAATTACTTTAAAAAATAAATAAAAACTTTAAACCATAATAGAATATTATGCTTGTTTATGTTTACTATTATTTTTAAAACAATTTCTATTAATTATTTAGTATTATGATAAATATTTTTATTATTTTTATTCCCCATCCAGGCCCCCAAAACGGCGAAGACCCACTTTTTGTCACACGCCACACGATGGTTCACTAAGTGATGCAGTGGCACCATAATAGCATTCTGGGAATTTTATAATCTTAATTAATATTTGAAATTTCTCCAAAAAAGGCTTGAGTGCGACGTAAGCCCCGCCCACTTTCGAAAACTGCTGCTATGAATAAAATCTTACCATAAACTTTGTGTATATGTAATTGTAAACAAAATGATTTCTACAAAAACATTCTCGTCTCCATCGAGTAGTAAAAATTTGTTTTCAAGCATCTAGTGAATAAATTGTGCCACGAGAGCGTAAAAGCCCCACCCACAAAATGCGGCACCTTTGAAAAACCATCAAAATATTGATTGCACAATCCAGCTCGGAGTAACAATAGAATCGAGGTGCTTCATGGACTTGTTTTGTTTAATAATTTGTGACCATCTACTCCAATTTTCTTCCGCTCATTTTTTACAGTGAGCGTCGATGGCAACGGCCTTTCCGCGGCTTTGAAAAGCACGCGGCGCGACCGCCCCGCTTGAGCGGGAAGAATCTCCGGGACAACAGAATACGTGGTTTTCTTCGTTGGTTTTCTCACTAGTTAATATCAAATGTGATGTACAAATGTCAAAGAAACCCAGATTCCACCATGAGCGATGCGGTAGCAACGCGTGCTTTTCGAGGCCGCGGAAGGGCCACAGCTATATACGCCTACTGTAAATATCTTCATGACTACTCGCACTTTCATGTCCGCAATTGCACCAAAACCATCCGACCAACCGTACCTCAACGTAGCTGGTCTTCTCCTTCAATGGCGGATGTGTGGGCGATATTGGCTGCGAGCCAGACTCGTTCTGCTCCTCCTTCTTCTGGGATTCTTCCTTGCGTTCAGCGTCTCCCAGGATATTCAGTTCCTTGTGAAGTCGCTCGCGCTCCTTCGCTCGTTCTCGCTTCAGCGTACTTAACGTTCCAGTAGTTCGCGTCAGTGTGTTCTGTTGGGAGGCGGGCGGCTCGTCAGGGACGGACGGTGGTGGTCCCAGCTGGAAAAAAGGTGTTTTAGAATGTGTAAAAAAATTTAATACAGAGCTGGTTCAGGAAGTAGAAGAAAAGGACGATTACAGGATGTATCAGGACAACTGCCACTTTCGAAGCAATGAACTAAGGACCAAATTTTTTGCACCCCCCCCCCCC
>JARK01000387.1:6000-42525 GCA_000688135.1 Ancylostoma ceylanicum
CCCCGATGCCGCCGTTCGCGAAGCATTGAGGACCCTCGCATATTTCCGACGCCCACTGGGCCCCACAAGTGCGTGTCGATTCCCGTAGACGCCATAGCCTTCCTCTTTCTTTCTGAGAAGTATTTGACATCTTTGATCATATGGATGTGACGTGGGGCCTTCCTGAGCCGGCCTAGCACGACGGCCTGTCACCCCAACATGAGAGGCCAGGGGAGGATTCGAACGTGAGACAACGAAGGCACTCGACGTCCAAGACTCGAATATTTATAATTGCTAGGGCTAATCTTTTTTCGTAATCTTTTTCGCATCATCATTACGATTTTCGTTCAAAATCAGAAACATCGGTGCTCATGATTGTAGTGGGTGTCGATTTCTTGGATCGAATTGTGTAATTTCAATATCATCAAATTACTCAAATGTTCTAAAGGAAAAACAAGCAGGCTTAGCCTAGTTAAAATTCCTTAGCTCTTTTCTCGTCAGCGGCAGGAGAATTTACGGAATGTGGTGGTAGATTCTATTCAATGTTGAGTGAGAATTGTCATATTGGGAGCAGAATTGACAGTTTGCTTTCCAATGGTAGATATGAATCCTGCGGTGAGTCTCCGTAATTATGGACCACTCTGTATAATCGTCTGATACCGTTCAATTATGACTCTCGAGGAAAGTGAACTCATGATGAAAAGTTTCATTATACATATTCGCTTTCAATTATTCTAATTTCATTCAGCATTTTGTACCGATTCTTCCTGAAAGGGAATGAATTTGGGGCTACCTTTGAAAGGGTGGTGCGACATTGCCAAGCGTTGTCTCGAGAAGCTGCTACAGTCTTATCCTTTGCGATGGGATTTTACGTAGCGCAAATTTCAGACAGGTGGGTTTCGATTTCTTTCCTTGTATCTATCTGTTCTAATTTAGCTACATTTTGGATGGTGGAAGGTGTTCATGACAATTCCATGGCCAGATAATCTCGGACTACAAATGTGTGCGTTCATAAGAACGAGGGATGGTGACAAACATTCGGTAATACTCACATACATTTATTCAAGATTATTGCTCACTTTATAATTTCTTTTTATGGTTGAATCCACGAAATTGTCAACGAGTGGTTAAACAAAGTCTCGATGAGAGGAATGTTCTGGTGTTCGAATCATTTGGAACACTACCCCTTAGTTGCATGAGGTGTCATAGTGCCAAGACTAATATCTTTATCTTCTCAAAAAGCTCCACCTGACCAAAGAATAAAAATACTTGAACACGGACACAGCAGGCTTGCATTCGTGTGAAAGCAGTGGGTTGAAGAATAAGTTCCTGTAGTTTTAATGAGTGTTAAGTTATTGGTTGTGGCAACGCAAACAATTGGCTACCCTTCAATTTCTCGCCTTCCCTCTTCGTTGTTTCTTGTTATTTCTTGTTTGACAACGTTTCAAGTATTCACAGATAGTGACCGTCAATGGTTGTGACGAACAATCAAGAGCCAGAGCAATTATTTGTCCATGTATAGGTACGATCTTTTTTGGCAATTTAGTAGACGGTTTCGTCAGCAATCCGGTTAAACGAGCTTCGCCAACCGTCTTATCAAGGAAAACAGCTATCAACGACCTAAAATCTCGATATATCTTGATCTATTGAGGATTTTGCCATGATGTTAACTATGATTAATTTATTTTGCTGTCCTAGCAAAAGCAGCATCTGTGTCGATAGTCTTTACAAGTATTGTCTCTAAAGTACTCGGTGGACATCATCGGAAGTTTGACACGACCTATGTCGGAAATCATCCGTTTTCCGGAGACGCCACAAGCCCCATTCTATAGGATCTCAGGCTGCGGCTGAGCCCCCCCCCCCCCCAGTGCGACGCACGTAAGCGCGATTATCCCCTAATCCAAATGGATGTCCGTCGATTTCTACGAACTGTATATCTTTATCTTGAGGGGCAGTCCATCCCTGCATTGCTAGAGGAACTGTATGCTCCTCCCACGAATCAAGTATGTATAAGTTTTAGCCTTGTATCGAGTTAGATTTTAATTTGCCTGGAAGTAATCACATAGGTTTGAGGTTTCATAACCTAGTGAACGGATGTTGATTTTCATAACAACAATGGTGGTTTACCTCTATGAGAAAAATGAGGGTCAGTATCATCCGCAATTTTTTTTTCAAATTCTGCAAGTTTTCTCAGGACTCAATTTCTTCTTCTTCCAAGTATTCATATGTGTGACCCGGTTATCAGCTAGGTTTTGCAGTCTTAGGAAAGTTCACCATAAGTGTCAAAATAAGATGAGATCAGAGCAGGGGTAGTCATCAGCCAGCTGCACTACTATGGTATGTTACTGGTAGCCACAGAACCTACGCATTTTTAGCGCTAATTGGATAGGGTGCCTTTTGACTGTTTGCCCGTTCGTCCAGGTTTCGGCGCAAATCTGTAGTCACGAGATTCATATCGTTTCGAGGAGGGCGGTACTCCCCGTACACAGAGGGCGCCCTCTACCGGGAATGGGTCGCCGAATTTTCGAAATTAATTAATTTAACTTTAATTGTTTATTATATTATTATATATTAGCGTATCGCAGGAATGGGACGCACCACGATTAGTCTTGCACCCTACCAATCATCAATTCATCCTTTTATCCTTAATTTCCCTTCTGGATCCCCAAAAACGGAGGAGACTCCATTTTTCCAACACTTTCTGCGTCCGAGACTGGCGTCCGCAGATGGGGAATGGTTCCATCATGGCCCATTAATGTGAAGAACGACAAAAACGAAAGACGCATCCACCGATGCAGGCGTGCGCTCCGGCATGGTTTAGTTAGTTAGTTTGGAAAACACCATGATAATGGTCCACCAATAGAAAAGAGAGCGTGGGCGTCCAATACTGTAGAAAACGCCAGGAAGAGTCTATCGATGGAGGAGACGTGCCACCGTCTCTTAACTTGGATCATTTTGGGTGATTAATGACGCAGTGTTGATTACAGGAAACTGTTCACAGCTACAATAGTCATCTGAAAGACATTTCCGCGCAGCATTAGAAGTGAGTGTCCATGAGGGTCCATAAGCATGTAAGAAATACGATAACCTTGAAGGGAAGAGAGTTCGTCGCATCGGAAAGTACCTCTACAAGTAGGCGCGTGATGGAAAATTTGCAAACAAGGCTGACATTAGGAGATAACTGGAATTTCAGCATTAGGCGGCGGGCAAACTGATGCAATATGCGCAAGAATTTCATATTTGAGCATAATTATTAGTTTCACTTCTTCGTGAACTTTCTAATTTTCAAAAAAAATTTTAATTTTCTAATTTTATCTCGCAAGCGTAAAACTTTTGCACAAACATTGGGTGGCTGCCCCACCCCACTTTTTGGAGTCCTGTATGGGCGCTAGTATGCGCAAATCTGAATAATTTTAGGATAATGACCGCATAGTGAGAAGGACGGTAATGCGCTACTTTATACTGAGCTATGTGCTCGTCTTCAGAGACATCAGTGAGCGAATTAGAAGGCGATTCCCAACGTACAGTCACTTGGTAAGTGAAATCGTATTCCCTTCAGGTGAGATCATGACACCTTTCTTAGGTCCCAGCATTAATGACAGAAGCGGAGAAAGCGAGAATCGAAAACGAAGACATTAAGCGTGCATATTGGATGCCCATTGAGTGGAGTATGCAGCTCCTGAAAAGGTGTTATAGCAGAGGTCAAATAGATGAACACCATTTTGCGATCCTATGTCAGGTGATGGACAAGAAGTTGAATTGAGTAACCTCGTACTACGTATTATAATATATCTAGACAATTACGAAGTATCGAGAAATGGCGCACAATTTACTTTCCTTTGATTGGGTGAACGTTCCCCTCGTGTACACTCAGGTGCGATATATCTTGATTTCTCACTATTCACTTTGAAAGCAGCACTGACGGAAACGGTGTTGTTGAACATTTCCCCAAACCGCGAGGTTTTAATGGACAAAGAACCGATATCTAATGATGAAATAGCGTGAGATTTGCGAGAATGCGTAGCTTTTTTCACACACTTGTTTATCCCTACCGCAACGTTCGCACTTCCGGCAATTTTAATGTCACGCTCATTCGTGGGAACCAGCTTGAGCGTAAAGAGTATGTGTGTCAGTTTACAGGTTGCTTTTTTTAGGTTCTAAGAGAATCCCCAGATTTCGCCAGCAATAGTAGCGATCGCCACGACAGCCGGCGGTCGTTGCGATCGCGACTCACCAATAGAAACATTATTGTCCACTGCAGCTCTTCCCATCCCATCCGAGCCGACGCCGCTGTAGTGCGCAATATGTTCCACACCGCACGTAGTGTCTGCTCCGAAACAAACCCCCGGGACAAAATCCCCTTATGCATTCCGTTTATATCAGACGGAATGAGCAGCTCCATACGGCTCTGCTTGAAGAATTCAGGTTTGGATGGTTACGTTAATCTCATAGACATCCCATCCCATAACCTGAAATGCCGATTGGTAAGAAATCGCCTTTATGAGCGCCTCTGTTTAACCTCGAATTGTACCATTTGTACAACAGGCAGAGAGGGAGACCGTATGGTCTCTGGGACCGTGTACCAAGTATCATGCACATTCTGTGGCGATGATTACATAGGTGAGGCAGTACAGAGGAGGATCCTACGTCTCAGAATCAAAGAGCATTCGGATGAAAAACGGAACCGCCGTAAATCAACCCCTCTAGGGCACATCGAATAAGCAAACATAACGGAGACGATTTTGAAGTCCAAGTCAGTATACTAACCCAAGAAACTGATATAGCAGCACGCAAGACGATAGAAGTTTTCTGGATAAGAGCCAGATGCCCTGTAATGAACAGAAAGGATGAATGTCTTGCAATCATCATTTGATGAGTTGAGCTAGCATCATTTGATCTTGATCCTTGTCAGTTTAATCCTAGTGCGATTGATACGGTTACTTCTCACTTGCCATCTGTATGCGCTACTAGCCGGCGGTGACACGCTTGCAGTACAACGACCAAAGGTTTGCGTTAGTTTCTTGCGGAATTTTTGCTGATTGGAAGATAAGATTCCGAGATTTCGACTAGACGCTGATGCACCTGGTCTCGTAGATGTTTCAAATTGTCTAGCCCTTTCAGGCCCTGAAGAAGGCGATTTAGCCGAAACGTTCGTATAAAGTATAAAGAAGTATAAAGATCGTATGGTGTTGTTGAACAAAGAAAATTATAAGAATTCCAATTGTGCCGACATTCAGAGAAACTCATACTTGTGGACGAAAAATAGTCAACCAAAAGTGACTCTGAAAAGAACGGGATCTTTCCAAGTACTGGGAAGTACAGAAGGCTCGGCTCTCGTATCGAGAGTGCCAGGAACCTCTGACTCGTTTAAACCTCAGTACGGCATAGCGAATAATTATTTACCGGATGACCTAGTCGAATAGAAACAACGAGTAGAAACAGAGAAGGTAAACCTACCAGAAATAAAGTATGCACAGTGAAAGGTTCATGTCTCAGTGGCGCAGTGCTGATGACGCCTCTGGAAAAAGGTCACCTCCTATTTGAATGTGACGATGACTCCATCGAGATCTCGACTTTGGGAAGGTTGCAAATTCTCAGGAGTGGTAGCCAAGGAACCGATTGGGAATATGTAGAAGGCGTAGCAAGCATTTTTTCTTGAACGAATCTGGACTTATGAAGAGAGATTGAGTACCATCCTGACGGAGAAAACTCCACGGATGGGGATGCCCTAAAATGCGTCTTGAAATTCGCCTGTATCGAGTGTTGTATCGAGTGAGCGCATTTCATTTTGACATACCCGCAAAATCATTCAGCACACTGCGATCGAGGGAAGGTATTTTGAAGGATATTGTGATCAAGGACTGCGAGCAGTTCGGGAAGAACTGGAAGAGGAGTCGGCCAGAACAAAGCCTCGGAAGAACGGCCCCATCGTTTGCAGGCGAATGTGCAGCAGCAGTAGAGCGGGATGTCATGAAAGGAGAAGTCGCGAGCGTAGGAACGTCGTTCTCAAAGGTCGTCGAAATGCTGGAGGAGTGGAAAATCCACAGAACGTGGATCAACATCCGGCCGCTAGACCCTGAAATGGACGAGGATTTATTCATGAGACTCATGCTCATGTGCGAAAATCACATGGAGGAAGGAGGGCAAGTCGTCACCGCGTGGCCGCTGCTAACGGAGAAGAGGCAGCACGTTGGTATGAAATGGCAGAATTGTGGAAATGCTTGGATGAGAATTTGTCTCGCTTGAAAACTGTAAATCAGGTTTTCACGACCGCAAGTAATAAGTTTTGTAATGGTAAATTGTTCATTGAAGTCGGTTCACCCGAGTGTTCCCCAACATTTTAGTAATTATGAAGGAGCCGGGCTAGCTCGGCAAGCTTATGACGCCATTAGAGAGAAGGCAACAACTGACATGGTTGATTTCAGCAAGGACTACCCTAACATCGAGGACGATGTCTTCCGCCAGTGGGGAGATGTCAAGCAAACCGCCTGTCAAAGGGGGGGGGGGGCATATTGAGATGACGAGAGGGGGTCCGCGGATCTCTAAGTGATCTAGAGCGAAGGCGCGAAACGGATGCTGAAGTTGGCTAAGTGACAGGCCCATATCTGCGCCTGTTCCGCCTCAGAAGGCTCCGATCCTTGTCACATTGGAGGCCTAACTGAGGAACCCTTACCATCACTTATTCCGAATTTGAGACAGGAATTTCCGAGTGAGTAGATGATTTTATTTATTTTCCACTGAGAATGCCCGTATAATTATGATACACTGCAAGATGGGACCAAACACGGGCTACCCTAAATTTTTTCATTTTTCAAACTCAATAGCGGTGGTATAGGGTTCTCGGGCACGACGAATTCACTGGTTACAGTGGCTTTGTCAGGAATGTGTGAGAAAGTAGATATCGCCATTTTAAAGGCAGTGTCTCACCTCATGTTCGATTTTGGATCATCAACAGAATCTAGACCTACTCGACGCGCTCAGTTCAGTGATGTCCATGATTTCTAATAAAACTGGCAAAAAACTCGTTTTGAATGGTCAATCCATCCTGACGCGGACGAGTTCCCTGGCAAGGAATATACATGCCTTGCCGTACACCTCCTCTGATCTCATTTATCGCACAGGTATTCCCATTGCCAAAGGCGGGAGGCGCCTCGTACACGGCCGAGAGTTTGCACGAATTCTCAGCCAGTGCATTTGAGGTGAGACACTGCCTCTAAGGGTGCTCATATATTTATAATACGCACTGTATAGCGATAGACTGTTCAACTTTAGTACGGGGAAAAGTTCAGATTCGCGAGGTCAAAGATGGCGACTTTGAATGAAACACAATCTACAAAGAAGCAAGAGCGATCGAAGTGTTTGGATTCATTTTAGCATTTGTCAAGCTTAATGTACGTTTTTGAGCGGAAAGTCTCAAAACAATCCCGAAAAACGTGGCATAAAAGTAAATTGCAACCATTGAACGTGCTTAGGTTCGATGACGATTTTTAGGCTTTATCCTAACGGAGTGATGGGAGATTTTTCTACCTCATACATAACGTACAGGAAACGTCATTCACGATTGCCTTCTTCTTAAGCGTTGATTATAGTGCGTCGGAATCCGATTCGCATCGGATGTGGGCTGCGACGATCGGATACGAAATCGGAACGACCCGTTGTGGCATTGTTTTTAGTCCGTAAGCACACGATCTCGCATCAGCTGTTTCATTCGATGAGAATTTCCTGTGTTTTCATTGCAAATCAGGCGGTTATTATCAATTTTTGATGTTTCTCCCAAGTTTCGTTTTTTTCTTCCATGCAGTAAGGATCAATATATTGTTTGTCTCATCATAACTTACGTGAATATAACTTGAAAACAAAAGGTGATCCCGAAATAGAGTTGTGTAGTGTACTACCTTCCTTTCAAATTTATTTTATGCAAAGCTATTCATGAATGCATCAATTCTAAAACTTGACAAGTCACCTACACAACATTTACATTCACTGAGAAACAAAAAAACAAAAGAAAATAACGAGAATGGAGCAAAAACAGCTGAGAAAATCCGCGCTGTGAGGTACTATCGATTGATCCGTCGGAGTCCGACGTCGGATCGTAGCCACGATCGTGGCTCCAATGCGACGTCGGACTCCGACGCCGATTCGGAGGTAAATCGTCCCGTTGGAGTAAAAACAGCCGTCGTCGTCGGACTCCGACGCGTCGGATACCGACGAGGATCGATGTGTATCTTTTGTTATCCGACGGGATCGGACTCCGACGCACTATAATCAACGCTTTAGTGTTGGCAGCTCCACATCACTTGTTAACCCACATTGATGCCTGGTAACACAAACGTTGATCCTATACCAGTTAACGCGAATCAACGTGGGTTAACGAGTGATGCGGCGTTGCCAACACTGACAGGAAGGCAATCGTGATTGACGCTCCCTGTACGGAAGCGGTCGGGCCTCACGGCAGATTGCAGTCGGGTAGTGTGGCCACTCTGTCGACACTTAATATCTGGCTGGTGGTCTGGCTCCTTCCAACTTACTTCCTGTCTCGTCCGAGCCCGCCCATCCGAACTCGTCCGCACTCGGACGTCCGATCTCGTCCGTGAAATGTCCGATCTCGTCCGCGCAGTGTCGTTCTAGGCGCGTTGAAGAGAAATCAAACGATTTTAACTATAGTCATTCCAAAAAATACTTGCCTCCGGCAACCACCGCCCGTCTGCTAAGCTCCGCTGCGCCTCCTATGCATCATCATACGTGCTGCAACGTGGCTCAGTCGACGCGCAGTGTAGCGGGAGGCAAGTATTTCTTGGAAAGACTATATATTTACCGTACACATCATTGTCGAACGTTAGCATTATGTATTTACGTCTAACCTGTCAGTTCATGATCCACTTATTTTGCATCACGAAATGAAAGTTTACTGTAAGCAGTGCCATCAACTCAGTTAAATAATGCAATCAATTCATCCCGTAGAATGTGTCGCTAACTGCGACCAGCGATCAATAAATATCAATAAACGGTCAGAAATGAATATCTTTCTCATGAACTTTCTTGTTGACATTTTATCATAGATCTAACCTACTGATTGCAGGGAAAGCTGACATTCCGCGCCGACGCCGACTCTCGCGTGCACAAGACTGTACATATAAGCTCCTACTGGCCTCGGACGGCGGGAGGGAGAAGCAGCCCGACAATAACCCACGTCGCCCCCGGTCACCCGCGTCAGCAATAACCTACTCAATAGATCTGGTTAATAGTTACACTTTTCCCGCTAGCTGTAAATACTGCAATAAAGCTGTATATTTCAAGACCCGCGTGGCAGCCAATAGAAGTTGGGAAGGAAGTTAATTACAATAGAATGTAAAAATAGAATTTCCAGGAACTAGCAATTAGGTTTCCATTTTTCAATACGGATTTACGCAGCAGACGTCGATGGGGCTGACGAATTTGCGCACCCATAGAAGCGTGATACTGCCGCTCACTATCTGTCGTGCAATAGCGGCTAACTGTAGCTGTGCCTAGTGTTTTTCATCCTACTTGATGGATTTTAGAGGAAGCACTAGATACCGTTGAGACTAGCTATCATGGCAACGGAAGACAGGGACTCCAACACGAGACATTGTCCTATAGGTGTGCGCTCCTAAGTCTACAAATTTGTCTTCATCGATCTTCATCGATGCTCGTTTTAACTACAGTAGTAGTGCTGTAGTAGTGATGACACTGCGGTACCGCTGTTACCATGTATCACGAGAAAACAAGCCCCCAATTTTCGGTAATGATCTGCCTCTCCCTTATGAATGTGATAGTCACTTTGAATCGTGGTGGAGTTTCATGGGGCTTACAAATTCTTGAAGTATAACCCTATTTTGAACAAATGAGCATCCCCTGCTGCATTACCCACTGTGGCAATCCTAGCCTATATGCTAAAGCCGAGTACGGAAAACCTTATCAAAGCAGTCTACAGAACAGTGAACAAAACACACAAAATCTAATGGAGACGCTCACTGAACAACCCCTTGGGGATAAAATGGATCGAGCATGTTGCGGGAGAATCCGTTTTACGTTTCCAGGACACCATCAGACTTATTTTTTGCTAGGATAGAAGATTTGGGCTCTGTTGTGAGTCACACTTGCGTGAATAAGCAGATTGACGCTTATAAGTACTTCCTAATTATGGTGGAGTCGTGGAGGCTGCAAATAAATTTAGTGGACGAGATCGGACACCGCTCGGACGAGATCGGATGCCACAACGCGGACGAGTTCGGACGGGAGGGGTCGCACGAGATCGGATACAACCCTTCCAATGATCACATGTTGCTGGGATTGATTTTCTTCTGACGTGCTCATGCCGAAGCGGCCATCACCAGAAAGACCGCACCCGTGTTCGTGTCCACGGCTCGCAACCAGATCTTCGTAGGTACGTGGCAATTCTTTGTATTCTATCCACTGTTGTGGTTTAATAGCAACCAATCTATGGGACAGGACTTACGTCGGAAGTGAAAATTTCCGTGAGCGCTGTGTTCAAAGTGAGTTTTATCACAAATTTTGCTACATGGCGTTTCACTTAAGGTTGTACATATCTGCACATTGGCTTACTTTGGGATTATTTGTTTCGCAAGCCAACCAATCCGAGAGGAGGTTCGCCAGTTTGACAGTGGACTTGACACCTTTTCAAAGGATCATTCCCTTTTAGGGTGTAAAAATGTGGATAAGTGATTTTGTCATTCCTGGATATGCAATCTATGAGTTCATATTCTTCGTAGGATGGCTTAAGGTGGCTCAGGTCAGCAACTTAATCTGTCTTGGTTTGTGGCTCTAGTACACTTTTGACTTTAAGGTGATGCTGAATCCTTTTGGGATGGATGAGGATGATTTTGAGATAGACTGGTTGGTGGAGAGAAATTTACAGGTAATTGTACAGTTTGTTTAATTTTTCCTTTGATCTTCGCTAAAGATCGAAGTTTCAGATTGGTTATTCCTACGTGGATGCCATGTACGACAAGCTTCCGCCATTGGTTTATGTAGGAGTCACAACTCTACCTCATACTAAGGTGCGGTGCTCACAGAGATAGTACAACTCATATGTATGTAGGATCTATGAGTGCATTGAGTTCTTCGATATATTATATTTCAAGCGACTGAAGTTCATTTCCAAATGCAAACTGCCTTGTGTTCATGGTCGTTTCCAATTTCGACTAAGTCTCATCAAAGGTTACGTTGCAACCGAAACTGGTTTACTGGCTACGCCTTAGGCATTCCTCATTTTTCGAAATTCCAAACAATGTGCTAATTTTCGCATGCTCGCATTTGGTCGTCTGACAGAGAGAGAGCGACACGCGACCAAACGATCCTTAACACTTAATCGCGGGTTACGCTTTTTTCCTTTTCCTCCAGCTGTTTGTGCCTACAACCTGATCAGCTTTGCTCCCCGTAGCGTCGCACGTGTTATGGTCACGCTACGATACCGTTGCCTCTCGATGAAGGGTAAACACAACAACAAGAAGATTTTCTAACTTGTTCAGGTGCTAACTCACGTGATAAAAATTCGGGCAAAATTAGCACGCTTTCGAGCGAAAATACTTCCTGTACTTATGCAAAATTCAAGTGATTCTTTAGAAAGTAAGCAAATTTTGCTGAAATTTACGCCAACTTTGTCCGAAAAGTAAGCGCGTTTTGCTCGGAAAATATTCAGGTATTCGCTGAATGCCTCACGATTCAGATGCCTCATGACATTGAGGCTCGGATTGCCAAAATGGGCCAGGTTGGGTTGTCATTCCAATTGCTGTGCGGCTGCTATTCAGTCGCAGTTGGATTGCTGTTAGGCCCCTATATCACTATAGAGTTAAACTCATCTGTTTGTGTGTTTGTCTGTAATCGCTTATATCTCACGATCCAACCGACAAACACACATGAAACCTATAGCGTTCGACTTAGAATTCCCTCAGCTTCGCCGCGCTTCTCGTAGTTCACGACTTTTTGTACTGTGGGGCACAATTCTGACCCGAACGGTCTAGGGTTCATGTGCGAATGTCTATGAATCGTCTGCCACAGAAAAAAGCGGATGTTCATTTATTGTTAATTCATTTACTTATTAGAATATAAGTTGCTATCAGTGGTTAAACTCTTAGGTTTCTGTCTGTGGTCAATTGAGCGTTTTTGAAAGGGTTAAATGCGAAGTTGAAGTTCCTGTGCGGAAGCGATTACCAACACACAATTTGATCACATCCCTACAAAAGCTCCGACTCGCCTTCGGCGAGCCTCGCAACTGTCGGCTTCATACTGTTTGTTGAAAATTATTGGTATGTTAGTAGCGAAGTCCCGCGCAGCGGGCAAGTGCGAGACTCGCTGGAGTTAAGTCGGAGCACTTGTAGAAAAAGTAAATATACAGCGACCAAATAACGGCCGAACAGTAGTTCTAATGGCACTCTAACCCCGCCCATTTTAGCCTCAATGATTGAGGCTCCAATTCGGCCAATGTCTAAGTGCGTGGATATTGCTGTGTGCTCATTTCGTCGTTGACAACGGGTACGCACAATAACAACGGCGCAAATTTGAATCACAGGTATTGCTCACGACACCAGTTCTGCAAGATTTCTGCACTCGCATTCGTCTCTCACATCTTAGTCGAGAGTTCTCCATCAATTCGTTCTGTTGACGTGCTCCATACATTAAGATGGTGAATACTGCTCGAGTTAACATGGATATTTTCATGCATCAGACAAACCTACAAACGTCTCTTGAAATATGTGGATTTTTATCAGACATATTCCACTTTTCAAGAAGAAAGAACAATGAGAACACTCACGAAAAAAACGAGATGAATAACTGAAAATTGCGCGAAATTTGCACGAATTTGCGAGAAATGCAAATTCGAGCACATTTGACGAGTATCTCATGAACTTGTTTAGGAAACAGATATGCAAAACATGCACGAATTATAGGCGAAATCTGTTCAAATTCCCCCACCTGAGAGTGTCGTCCATAGTTGAGCATAGAGTCATCATTGAGTCATAGTCGCCGGAAGGAATGCGGGACGCAGCGAGCGTAGCTTTCATGTTTTTCCTTACACAACAAAACTGGTAGAACATAATAGATTAATAGGTTGTTAAATATATTAGGTCCTTGTGTTAAGTGCTTCCTGATGTTGTCAATATTGTATCACGCTTTCGACCTGTTTTTGATGACCTAACTATATTTTAGGCGTCAATGGCTCTGATACCCAAAGCTACTCCAATGGTGGGTTCCGTAGCAAACGTTAAAGTGCCGCGGGCTGAACAGCAAGTTATCAGTAAGGAGGATGTTGAATTGATACGCAAGCTAGTGGTATGAACGTTATCATCCTAGCATAAATGACATCGAATAGTTCGATGGAATTATCGCAACTGTAAAAAAAGATATCTGCAGGGACCTAAATTTGGCCGTCGGTTCGCTGATTACGTTGCACGGAACAAACCAAGTGAAGGAATTTCTGATGAGAAACTAACAGTTGAACATCACGTAACACCAACAATTGAACAGCATGTAGTAGTCCAGCCGAAAATTAGTCGAAATTCCAAAACTCTCATTTCAATCGTTCAGAGCGCACCGAGGGATATTGAATCGCCTAAGGACACACATGCACCACCAACATCCGCCACACCGGTCTCGAATGACATGCTTTCCTCCTCTTATTGCAGAGATGGTGTTTGCTGTGCTTTTTGCAATCAAATTCTCCTGTTCCAGATGATGAAACCTCTTATGAAGAGCCAACCTCCACCCAAAACCCTTAAATCAAGCAAGTCTACGAATGCTTCTCCGGAAACCTCATCTCATCCCCCCATTAGACATCACGTTAAGGTAGGATTGATAATGTTTATTTATCTATTTATTTATTCAATATACCAGCCATCGCTGGTGCTCCAAAAGAGAAAAAAATGAAGTAGTGCAGAGAACATATTGCTGGAATGGCTCTTGTCACCAACTCCGTACCATTGTGAAAGAAAATTCATTTCTCGCAAGAGCAAAGATCGAAATCTGCACGGTTTCCTCTGTGAGCTGACCTGCCCATGCTACATAACCAAGATATAAGATGAAGGGTAGACGGCTGTGTAGAAGGAACAAGAAGTGCTGGATATACCCCCACCAGCCAGCCACGTGCCATTCAGCAATGTGCTTTCAGAACATGTTGGAGCTTCGGCACGCAGGTATGCTGGCTGATAACCCCTGCGGAACCAACATGTTGGGTAGCCAGAACTTCTGAGTTCACAGCACTCTTATAAGAAAAAGGTTCATAGTAACAAGTGAGAGTGAAGGCTACAGGCAAGGAAACCGTATTAGAGTTAGCTATTGAGATATAATTATGAAGGTGTATTGTTGGAGCCAGGGGATAAGAGTCGATCCAACGATGTACAGAGGCGCAAGCGAGAACAAACTTCATAAAATAAAACTGAATAACGGCTACAACTCATAACCCTAAAGTGAAGAGAACGCTTAACTTAACGAAATAATATTTAAAACATAAGCAGGCGTCAACTAGCTGTGGGCGGATTTTCCGTATACAATAACTGAGACAAGTTCTAGTCCTTATTTTCGCCTTGAATTGTTTCGTAGTTAGGGATTGAACTATTAGGTCGTCAAGTATGAAATGTCTGATTTTTTGAGAGGTCAGTTTGACAGCTGGCATCTTCGGGGTTTCTTTAGGTCCACTCTCATCTTTCTTTCCATTATGAAGGTACGCTCTCCCTCTCTCAAAACCACCTATTTAATTTCTGACGAACTTTAAAATTTTTGTTTGAGAGGAACTTTTGTGAAACTACTCAAAGACAAAAAATCGTAACATTTCGCAATATGGGTTCCACCACGGAGCCTGTAAAGTATGGACAACTCGAAATACCCTAGGAATGTTTGGAAAGGGAGTGGCTAATAAAGGAACGGGATACCGATGTTCTGAGAAATTTCTTCCCGGTGATATAAACCCGCAAAGTGAGCGTTGTGATGAACCTAGATTATGATGCGTTGGAAGCTGTGGCTTGAGCGGATAGGAGCCACAGTACGCCTGTATATGCAGCACGGTTTGGCGTTCGTAACCCTGTATTATTCAGGTGTTGAAGTTAATGCGACAAGGTAAAGTGGCTCGATGAACGAATTTTTCACAGTTTGATCCTCAAAAATTGGTGCCATTTTTTGACCATCTTTTGCAAAACTGCGCTGCGTAAACGAGGGGAGCAAGGAGGGGAACCCACCTGCCATTCAGTGCACTGGCCAAACCTTGCTTTACTAGACCACAACTTCTTCCAAGGATTAGTCCACTTCTTGGTAGAGAAAATTTTCCACTTTCAACATTATGTTGGAAATGCCCTTCGCCACGTTATTGCCGCCTGCTTCCCAGGCTTCCAAGCTGTTGGCGCAACCATGCTACCGGTAAGATGACAAAGCTGTGCCGGTAACATAGGGGCATATTTGGGTTGCTCGTACCCCATCTTGTTGGAGAAACATTACCCGAAACTGTCTCATTCAAAATCAGACATTTCATACTTGACGACCTAATACATTACGAGGTAGGCATTCGAACCATCTCGCCACTCTATAAAAAACGTTGTTAAACATGTGCGTGTAACATCTGTTGCAAATCCTAGGATAGTGTAGATTGAGTCCACCTATTCTAGCATTATCAGGTCTGAACAACCAGTATTTACTAGGGATTAACTTTGTTTCTCTTTTTAATACTCGAAAGCAGAAGATAATGTCTGACATTGCACGCCTGTACCTCAGGGTACGGAGGCCAAGTTCACTTAAACGATCGCTATAGCTGGGCAAATCACAGTGAGGATAAGCTCTTTCGAATATAAGCCGAGTGAATGTTCTCTGAACGTTTTTAATCCTGGAAATATGTTTCATCTTAAAAGGGTTCCAGGCTGGTGATGCAAACTCGAGATGTGGCACAATGAAGGAATTATATAAACGAACTAAAATGTTAGCACTCCTGGTATGCGTAGAACGCATCAGTAAGAATATGGAGGAATACGCCTTACTGATAACGTTATCGACTTGTTCAGTGAAACTTAAATTTGCATCTACAATCACGCCTAGGTCCCTAATTGATTTACATGATTTGAGAGTTGTACCGTCTAACTCATACGGAGGTGCACAACCTTTCCCTATGTGAAGAACACAAGATTTGTCCAGATTGATCGAGAGATCCCAGTCGCAGGCCCATTCAGATAAACTTGAGAGGGATTCTTTGATTGCGGACTGTACTTCCAAGAAATTGTCTCTGTTATAAATGCCGTAGATTTTCAGATCATCGGCGTAAAAGTGAATTCTCACATTTGGGGATGCTCGTAGGGTAGCGGGCAAGTCGATTGTATACACTAGAAACAGGAGGGGAGAGAGCACCCCTCCCTGCGGAACCCCACTTGTGCACGAAATCTTAGTCGAGTATGAGTGCCCCACTTTGACTATCATATTTCTTTTACTGAGGTAAGATTTGAGCCAGCTAAGCAAGTTGCCATCAATTCCGAGGTACTGCAGTTTAGCAATGAGCTTGTAATGGCAGACCTTATCGAAAGCTTTCGATAAATCAGTATAAATAATGTCCACTGCTTTACCTTGATTTCGAGCCAATGACCAGTCAAAAATACTATCAACGAGGTTCGTAGTCGTTGAAGCACCTCCGATAAAACCATGCTGTTCAATGGGAACTACGGAGTATCTTTCAAGCCAGGAGGTCAGCTTGTCCCCAATGGCTCTTTCAAATGTTCAAAGCACTCTTACGAGTGTGTACGTTCGACTTTTTTTGAATCTCGGCATTGTGAATATAGTTGCCTTGAATAACTTATGCAGTAGACCAAGACTGTCAAAAGAATGACGGATGATGTGGTCGGCGTTGATCAATCCCGTCATGCGGGATTCGCCACGCATTCGACTTCATCTGGGTATCGTAGAGGCGTTGATTGCGTAAGTGCCCCTATACAATGACTTGCGGGAGACATCCGATGAACCAAGTCAGTGCTTCGTTCTCCCGGACTCCTCGTACCAATTTACCGACGCCGGAGGGATGGACGGCTTGGTTGGCCACGAGCAAGATCGAACCATCGATCGGGTGCGTGTGCAGCGAGCCTCTTACCACTTCGCCACACGAGCCCATACTAAGATTGTTACAATTCTTTATTTCGACTAACGCTTCGGCATTGTCGCCTTCGTCAGAGCTTGGAAAGTCGAAACCACATGTATTAGGTTATTACATAAGTTTCCGCTGTTTTTGTTTGGGGTTTTTGAACACTTATAATGATTGATTACCGATAAAATTTCGCACATATCTACTTATCATTTTGAAGCGCATAATCTTGCGAACATTTCTGAATGTGAAGTTTATTTTTCTGCCTTGTTTTGAAAATGTGATTAATTTCGGAATAAATTTTTCAGAAAGGCAAATTTGGTAACAGCACTTTCACAAATAATAATTATACCATAATGCTGAACTAGGCTAACCAAACTTAGGTGGAGTAATCCCAGGGCCTTTCTTATTCTCTTTGACAAATTCTCTCTCCATGTATCGGGCGGTCTCAAGCTGAGGCATCAAGCTTTGTGATCCGAAATATCGATTACACCATTTTCTCTCTAGAATTAGGGCGGATTGAAGTGGGATTTCTTCTGCAGTGACTGGAAACATCAAACATTTGCGGGTACCAATTGGAAGAATTTTTCATGGCAGGTTCTGAGCGTTCTGTGAGAATTACGCCATCTTGCCACACTGCGAAGGCAGCCTTGATTTTGATTGTCGAACTCTTTGCAAAGGCGGGGAGCTCATTGAGAAATTCTCAGCTGCGCGTAGCACAAATCTTTCTCTAACTGAGCCCCAGTTGCCAGATCACAAGAATGTCTGCCGTGCGAGAACCAATTTGTCAAAGTCAATGACCTCCACAACTACCCGACTCTCTTCTTTGTCTCGTAGCTCACCGATTTCTGAAGCAGCAGAACCAATCTCCTGCTGTAAAAACAGCAGAAGTCCATCGACCATCGCTGTGCATACTTCGACTAACTAACTAACTCAACATGACAGTTAATGCGAAACGAAGATCAAATAAGTGAAACCGCTAATGCTTACCTAGATAGCTGTTTGGCTGCGATGAGAGAGTGCGGCCGCGTAGAATAGGTGTGCCGGTATTAGCGAGTAGAGTGCCCCATGTCTGATCCCATAGATCAAAACCCACAAAGGTCTTGGTACAGAGCCAGTTCGTTGGTCACGGCAATGCACTCTTCCATCCTATCCATTTCAGAATTCTTAGCGGTGATTCCCACGATAAGATAATGACAGCAACCTCGAATGAACTGTTTCCATGATTATGCCTGGAATGAGCTCTGAAAGCTGTCAGGTGTTCCTCGATCCGAACACACTGGACGCACAGTTTCACCTATGTACTGATCTCCACACGTCTAGCATGTGATGAGGAACACCACATCTGAAACCATACCCTTTCCTTGCCGGATGAGCATACCAGGCAGTTTGGTGTACATCCAAGGAAAAATAAAAAGTCTACCTTGGCAAATATGTTTACTACAGTCATAACGGTCACGTCCGATGTCCAGAAGCGATCTAGTTCGATAAGACTGGCCCAACACATCGCACGTACTAACGGTTGCCTTGAAAATGAGTGGACCAGAAAATCAGGCCGATTCCCTCAATGGAGAAAGCTAACGGCAGAAGACATCTCTAAGACCCCTTTTTGTTGGTCACTCATCTCTGGTGAAATCAGTAGTGAAATAAGTGCCGCTCTGCGTAAGGCGGATCTAGAAGATCAACTCAGATTTATAGGGATACCACCGGCAAATTTGGAAACTCAACTCGTTCGCAATCCTCTTCATGATCGGCTATGCAACACCAAGTTGCGGAGTATGCCTATTGGGAAACTGTATGGTCTCAGGTGTGGTGTTTCTCATCATTTTCCAGACATGTGGAGATCAGTACATAGGCGAAACCCGTCGTCCACAGTGTGTTCGGATTAGGAAACACCTGGATGGCATGATCTCGGCGTTCATCGTACACGTGATAACGGCAACAGTTTGTTTGAGATCTATGGGGTCAGACGCTGAGTATCCCACTTACAAGTAGCGGCACACCTATTCTACGCAGCGGTACCCTCTCATCGCGGCTAAACGGCTGTCTAGGTAAGCGGGTTTTACTTCTCGAATCTCGATTCATATTCATTCTCTTGTTGAGTTATAACTTGTAGAACGATTGGGCGTTCGGGAGGATATGTTACAAGTGGTTTCGACTTCCCAGGCTCTGACGAAGGCGACGACGCCGAAACGTTAGCCGGAATAAAGAACTGTAACAATCGTGATCAATTGCTCAAGTTATTCAAGACAACATAATTAACAACATAATATAAAACATAATATAACAACACAACATAATTATTAATTTTCGATTCAGATGCAGAAAACTGAAGGAATAGATCAGACCCAGTCCAGCTCTGATTTTACGAAATTGAATCCGACTCCAGAACCAAGCAGGATGTGGACAGTGAGATTTGTCAATCTTTTTTTATGTGTCAAAACTAGAAATATAATCATACCTGCGTTTCATTATTTATTGTGGTAGATGTGTAAGGGGAATAAGATGTTGTACAATGTTTGCTCAGTTTTTCTCCGCCAGAAACCTATGCTTTGTTCCGCTTTTTTCTCTTCCGAGTGTAGAAAGTTTCGGAGAATCTTTCAGTTGAAATCCGTTTTTCTAGGGGGGAAGGGGTAGATTGCTCTCGAGCAACTGGCCTCGAAACCGATTTTTGAAAAAAGCGGTTTGTTGCGGCATTTCTTCCTTCAAAATTCACCAAATCTTCGAAAAGCGGTTCATTGCTCAAATGCCTCTTGAACTGCAAGAAGTGGTTTTTCCAAGGACACCCAGGGTTTTCCACGGATTGTAAGTAGTATGGGAGCAAAGAACTACGACTACTCTATCCTCCCAGTCATGGCCAATTAGCACAAAAATTGCTTTCGATGATTTTTTCCTCGCAGGAGGGCAGGACGGCAACCAGGGAATTGATGGGGTCTGAAAACTAGGACGAAGTTGTGACAATATGACTGCAAATTCCCATCAATAAGCTCGGATTTAAGCTAACTGTACTCCTCGAAGCCTGAAGTTTGGTTTTCTTGTCCAAGCAACTCTTGGAACAGCTTCAATTGTATTATGTTGTGAGTCAGACAAGAAGTCGTTGTAAGAATCAGTTTATCCGCTGACATTTCACGGCGACTAACCTCATTACACGTCCAGCGCCCTGATGGCGTTTGAGTGACGAGTAAGCGCGTCTGGACTTGGCAACAGTGTGAGTCCTTCATCAGAAGTCGTACCAGATGCTACATATTTGTGAGACATGGGAGCACTTCACTGATGATGGTGGAGCACTCCTCTCTGCTATCCATTTTTTGGTTTTTATTGTGGATCCAAAACGCTTCAAGAGTTTTGCTTGCAGAGATTTCACTTTCACACGATACGGTTGCGACTTGTATTGGGTTGGGCAATAGGTCCGTGTGGTTTTCCATGGGCATCGGAACTACTGCTTCTCACAAACAACACGAAACACATCAATTGATCTACTTAGCCCCTTTCCTCCGCCATTAGTGCTACCAGAGGCAGCGCTGCTTCCCGGTTCAATCTCTATGGAAAACCACATTGATTGATACTACCCAATTAGTGATTCCCAGTTGCAGCTCTCGAATGGACCTCTAGAAAAACCTCGAGAAAATAAACAAAATAAGAGGTTGGAGGCCTCTCCAGGCCTGTAGAGTTGGTATGAGTGAAATCGCCCTCCATTCTAGCATCTCGGTAACCGCTTCGTGGAATTTTGGAATTCACCTAGTGAAGAATAGTGTTCACAATGTAAAGGGTCACCTCAAACCGAGCCCTCCGATAGTTTTTTCGCGAAGTGAATGTGTTGAATTTAAATGTTGCTGAAATTTAACATTCACAGTGGTTCTTCTTTACATCCAGACCAAAAGCTAGCGGATAAACCTCTTACTGTTTATTTGTAGAAAGTAGACGAAGAGCTAAAAAAATTACTTATGATGCGCAGCCGAACAAAGTTTTATTCTCTGAAATCGAGATGGAAGAAACCGCACGAACTTATTGCTCAACCCAATACTTAAAGGCAAGGTCCAGGCAAAATTTCGTCTACCGGATTTCTGTTGGATTCGTCGCCCACTGCGACACTTTCGACGAAAACAATCGAAAAATCCCTGAAAAAGTCCACCAAGGAACGGATCCAATCGACCAATTTTGGTATGGCGGTTGCATGGCTGCATAGTACGTGTTTTCAAAAAAAAAACGCTATATGGCGCTCGCACGTTATGTTGTCTACTGTGGCGTCGTAGGAAAAATTTACTTTCAAAGGTCTGCACATAGTTTGTTTGATGAGGATGGTCTTGGGAAGTATTCGTCAAGGTGTATGTATCCATGCGCATCATCCGGCATAGATCATTCAGCACCCGAGTACCTTTGTAAACTGGAGCATGTTTTCCTACGGCCATCGTAATCCTCAGACTTTCTGCCTCATATCTTGCGATAGAGCTTACATCCAGCTCTCGTATTTGAAATACTAGCTACAAATATAGTTTGGATTCCAATGAACAAAAGACCTGGATGGGCAAGATTTTGACCGAACCTTGCCTTTAATAATCGACGCCATTGTGGACCTGTGTTCGGTGACAACCTAGAGGGGTGGACGAATGTGGACTTGATTTCCTCTCAGGGTGTTCTTTGACTCTAACAGACGCCGGACAAGGGAATCGTGGAACAGTCTCGTTCCGTGCCCTTAGCAGCATCAATCCTGAGTGGATTTTGCACATTCATCGCGTAATCGACGTTAAGAACAGAAGAGGAGTTTTTATACCACCCATACCCATTGTCATAAGCTGTTTCCGTAGTAAAAATTGTGGGCTGGTTCAGTGCGTTTGGAGGCACCGAAAATATGCAGTAAGAGTTCCCTACAGAGTTTTTTTTTTTTGTTATTTAGAAAGACTCCAGGGCATGTCTGTAATTTGAATACAGAATAAAGTGGATAAGGATAAAGTGGTCAGCGTTAATCAACCCCGATTGTGGGATACGCCACGCATTTGACCTCATCTGAGCGTCGTAGAGGCGTTGAATGCGTATGTATCCTATACAGTGATTTGCGGGAAGCATCTGATGAACCAAGTCAGTGTTTCATCCTCTTAGACTCCTCTGGTATCAATTTACCGACCCCGGAGGGATAGGTGGCTTCGTTGGCCATGGACGCAATCGAACAATCGACCGTGTGCGTGCGCAGCGAGCTTTTTACCACTGCACCACACGCTCCCGAATATGCAGAGGGCACAAGTTATTGTAGAACCTTTGCTCTTCTACTTCTTGGCCAGGAACCCATGCTCAATCCCGCTTTTTCTTTTGCCGAATAGAGGGAGATTCAAAATATTAGGTTGTCCCAAAAAAAATGGCCGCAACCTAGTAAAGAATTTTTGGAAGCCCATAAATCCATTATTTTAGAAGCTAGACAGACGAACTTTGAAATGTCACAAAGAGGAGGATCTGCTCTATTTACCATTCAAGGAGACTTCCTGAATTACCATGTTTCATAGATTTTGCAGACCACATTGTGCGATGAGGCAAAGTATGGTTTTCGCGCTCTCCCATTTTTTAGACTCTTTTCCAGCCCTAATAGGACAAAAGCCAGATCTGGTGGTGGCTCTGCATTTGGCCAGGTACTCGTGTTCTAACAACTTAGAAACTGTGACTAGAGAAGCACTTCCAGAGCGACACGAGCTTCCAAGTTTGATCGAGTGATAGTCATGAAATTTCTCAGAAACAAAAGCATAGCTCAGGAGGCAGGGCGAGAATTCTCAAGCAGTTCATAAAAATGTTAGCAGCTAGGTTGGGCGCATGTAAATCAGTGGTAGCTCAGTTTTCCTGGCAGCCAAATTTGTTGAAAGAATAGGCGAAGTGGATTTTTAACGAAAGCATTGCCGGACAGTGCTTGACTTGCGGCACCAGTTACTTGAATCCCTCTAATAAACATTGTTGCAGAATTTTCTGGAAAAATGGGTCAGTATTAATGATGAGTGGAGAGTGCTTAATAAAATGAAGTTTTGTCCTTGTAGCTTGTTTCCCAGAGTGAGATCTGGGTATACTCAACAAAACCTCGACATTTCAGAAAAATGTAACTTTTCTCGATAGATGAAATACTGCCCGAGTTGTTCGACAGGAGCTAGACCAGGCCAAGAGCAGAATTCACTAAATACCTCGCCTGTTACCATTTGAGCCTCTGTATCGGGATTCGGTGCAGGACGTCTTGGTTTTAGTGAGCCGAAGAAATGCACTCCTACTGGCGGAATGGGCAAATTCATACAGGTTCACACTCAACCAAGCAAAATTTCTTTGAGTGAGGCTCTAGATCTCTCCTTGTAATATTGTGTTGGCCACACCTTTGCCTAATAGGATATCCTTTTGAACCTGCTGTGAAGCGGCTTTTCTTCTGGAAAACTCATGTGAAACAATGTGTACTGAAAATTGACCTTTCGTACTTCGTTGACTGCAGTGGTTTAGGCTTTCCTCTTCCTATTAGATTTACTGTACTGCAAAAATCTGCTGGGAATTCTGATCATGATAGTTTTTATTTCAAAAGAAAAGCTTGAGTTTGAGCTGAGTTACGCACTTTGGAATGCGCACTTCCAAAACGGCCATTATTTTTGGGACAACCGAATATCTTCAAGTCAAAACCAGGGGTGGTAGTAAACCTCTTGAAACGACAACGAAACGATGAGTCGTAGGTCGTAGTTAACTGTCAGCTTTGGTTTGCAACCGAGAACAAGCTACGAGCTAACTAACAACCTTGACCCTTAGATGGTGAGGCTCTAGCAAAACCTTCTACCCACCATGGGTTTCGAACCCTCAACCAGCAAATACTCGATCTCCTCGGACTGTGCAGTCATATCTCTGCACTACTGACTCCACGACTAACGGAATTTATGTGGAGTAAACGAGGTCGGTGGTATGAATGTAATAGGGCTAGCGTTCACCAACAATTTATCCTTATGACAGCAATACAGAGAGCGTATAATATAGTAGTATACAATATGGCGATAGATCATAGGAAGTGATGGTGTGGTGGGTTCCTTTGGTGGGCTCAGCGGCCCCGAGCGTCGGGCGTCCTGCGGATGGTAGTTGTCTGGCGAGTGCCGTCTGCGCGGATGGTCCGTCCCTCCCTCAGCTTCGTCCCTCGGCCATTTGAATGGGTGCGCGATCATCGATTCGCCCTGAATGCATCAAGCTATCAAAACATTCCTCGATCGGCATGCAACTTAGGGTTTCTCCGGACTCTCTCACTCTCTCTCTCGTGGCAGCCTTGGAATGTGAGCATGGTCCTTGAGCTGGGATCACTTACACCTCCCCTTTTTACCCAAAAAAGTCGCAAGCGACTTTTTGAAAAATTTCTGTCGTGGCGGCAGCCTCCCCTTCCACACCTCACAATTAGGTAGTCGGAATGTGAAGAAAGTTACTCACTGATCGCCGAACAGAAGTTGGACGTCGGCGTCGGGGATCACTGCCATTCGGTCGAANGAATGGGTGCGCGATCATCGATTCGCCCTGAATGCATCAAGCTATCAAAACATTCCTCGATCGGCATGCAACTTAGGGTTTCTTCGAACTCTCTCACTCTCTCTCGTGGCAGCCTTGGAATGTGAGCATGGTTCTTGCGCTGGGATCACTTACAGTGGCCCTTATAACCCAAACGGTCAGTGAATCTCGTCCTGCATGAATTAACTTTGGTGTGTTAAGCTCAAAAATACATTTCCGTGCCCATAAAATATGTGGAATTTCATCTGTGAACGTGTGAGGCTTAGCACTCAGAATCACTCACGAGGAAATCGGTGACATCGATGATCTCCGGCGGGAGGTANAACGAAGGACGGTGTCCTAGTACCATCTGGCCATGACGACATCGCGTCAATGCGACGTTCATTCGTCGCGGTGCGTCCAGGAACTCGGAGGCGTCCGGGTCGGAATCCGTCTTGGTTGTGAGAAGAATGACCACGTCGCGCTCGCGTCCTTGCACTGAATCTACNGAACGGTGGAACATCGATCAGCTGGATGTGCCCGGAATTGCGCCTTCACCGAAAGGGAGCCAGTATACGCCCGCTTGGCTGCAACGATGAACACGAACCATGAGCAGAAAGTCCTCTCGAAGACTTTTTCGTGAAACGACGAGGTCATTGTCTGCGTCTCGCGCGCCGTACGCTATTGCCCTCCTCGTGTCCTCGTCGTTTCATACTGGCAGTAAGGTCGGCGTGACAAAGAACTCACAGTTTGTTTCCGAACTGTAAGTTTACTTGTAAGTATGGTCCCGGTTTCGTCGTGGTAGTCATCCGCCATACAGTAGGCGTCAATGTCGGTGACCCGTCTGCGGCCTGGAACAGAACGCGGCGCAACCGCGCCGCTCACGCTAGAATCGTCGCCGCAGTGGCTTATCTGGGTTTTCTTGATAGTTGTTCATCATATTTGATGATAACCAATAAGAAAACTAACAGACTATCAAAAAGAAACCCCATACTTTGATGTCCCGGAGAGGATTCTCGCTCGAGCGGCGCGGTCGCGCCGCGTTCTGTTCGAGGCCGCAGACGGGTCATTGACGCCCACTGTACTTACGGAACCATATTCCACACAATAAAACTTACATTACCAATATCGAAGTTCCTCGTTAGGTGGGAGTTAGCTGGTCGGTTAACGTTATATATATATATATATATATATATATTTATATTTATTACATAAGCTTACGCTTACAGTCCTTCCGAAACGACGGGTCCGATGAGGCAGGCGGGAAATCTTGAGGCAACGCGGCTCCGGCGCGGGTCGACTTAGCTGTTTGGAATAAAACTAATGAAGAAGCTTAATGAATAGAAAAGTTATGGTAGTAAAGGTAGTGAAGTGGTGGAAAAGATTGTAAATATTTAAAAAGTAACACCAAATGAAACGACAAAAGCTTATCAAATTGGTGTGTGCTGCCAAGTCCACCGTGCCGCCTCTTGATCTACCGACCGCCTCATCGGCCCCATCGTTTCGGAAGGACTGTATGTGGATATAAAACGAAAAAAGGGAACAATTGGAACAAAACAATAACAATAAAACACAACAGTTGGTTCAATCAGAGTAACCTTCAGTAGCAACTGGGAGCATAAACGTTTGAGGCATTACGGGCTAAGGCAGTGCGCAAGCATCCTTTTAAATGCTTTGTAGCTGATAGGTATTGACTGATTTATTCGAAGCTTGTCAAACTTAGTAATAGTTTNGTGGTTATCGACTTTCTTAGATGGGTAAAAGATTTCTCTTCCCGCTGTGCTGCTATAGACGCCCCCAGTGAAGGAGTAGACCAGCGAGCCCACGGGCCAAGTCATTGAAAAGGAAAAAAGACGCTGCAAAACACCACTTTTTTGTGCAACTTCCCATAAAATGTTGCCGTTATGGTCTGTTCACCACGGTAGAACAAAGTCCTATCAGTTTTGTTGATTAGCTTTGAAATTTTCATGATCTTGCTAAATCAGCGCCTTATAACTACGATGCGGTTGAAGCTGAAAGGCTCTTGCTCTCTAAGATTAGAGTAAGTTTTCTCCACCATAAGATACACCTTTGATTTTCACTGCAGGTCCCCACCTTTGGTAGAAAAACTGTGGTCTAAATCACACTTTCAACTCCGTCACATCGTATGGTACCATAATTGGGGCGTCATAGTGTCCCAAACAGAAAAGCTACAAATGTGGGGTTTCCTCCTCTATTAGAGAACTTCTTGCTCTTTCAGATCACAAAAGCTGGCAGGTACCTGTTCCCTCATTCTCTAGTTTGGAACCGACAAAAACTCAAGGTGTGCACTGCTGCACGTGAGAATGCACTGGTAAGACTTCAAAAGCAGCTACATGAGCTGGCAACCGCACATTTCGTCTTAGCCAGACATTTTCTTCCATATATATAAGAAAAGGCAGTTTTGAGTCCATGTCACTTTTCGGCTCTTTTTAGTGCCTGTCCTCGGCGCACTGGCTGCCACTCGGCAGCATTCCAGAAGCTAGTAAACGAGGTCGGTGGTATGAATGTAATAGGGCTAGCGTTCACCAACAATTTATCTNTTGACGCACATCTCCGATGTAGATGTGGCGAGCTCCTTCGAGACGGCTAGCGATGGCCATGAATACCGGTTCTGGTATTTGCGAGGCTTCGTCGCCAATCAAGAGATCGAAGGTGTTGACGTACCCCTTGAAGATGCCGCCCTTGTCGGTGGTGTTGAGCAAGGACGAGGTTGTAATGCAGATGATGCGAGGCGCAACGAGTCGGAACATCAGCTCGATCATTGCTTCCAGGGTCTCGCATACGTCCTGCTCGGCCATCATGAAGTCATCTTTCTCCTGCTCGGTCAACTCCATGTAGTTCCCTCGCTTATACCGCTCGTACCTGGTTCGGCCTGTGGTGAAGCGGTCGCAGACCCGTCGTTCAGACGTTGACAGGCGGTCCGCGAACCTCGACCCAAGACTCTTCAGGACCTCGTGCATGTCGACGGCGGTGGTTGCAATGTCATCGAAGGCTATCGTCTCCGCGATGAATCGGACCACTCCGACGTGGCTGAACTCGTCCAGAGATAAGATGGTCTCGGTAAACTGCGACACGGCTGTGTTTGTTGATGCCGTTACCACGACACGCTGTCCTCTGCTCGCGTGCCGGACAGCAATGTAGGCGCCCACGACGGTCTTCCCGGTGCCGAAGGCTGCTTGGATTCCGATGATCGGATATCGGGCGTTCCCTAGTGCCAGGGCCTGTTGCTGGTCGTCGGTGACGGCGATGAGTCGTCTATTGATCATGATGGTTCGAATGTCTTCGTCGTCGCCGTCGAATGTTGGCTCGTCGGCCTGCCTGCAACCCAGAGGAGTGAGGCCGTACACAGTGTTCATCACAACTGACGCCGTACTCGCGGTGCCGAAGGAAGGAGTCAGGTGCATACGCGAGATAGTTTCAAAAGCTGGGTTGGCGTTGACAGCTGCTCTCCCCAACTTTACGCACAAGTCCAACAAGACATTGCCGCCTATCTCACGTCCGACTTCATCGATATCGTCGATAATGGTATCGTGAGATTTGGCAGTTGCAGCCACCGAGACACGTAATTCTCGTGTTTCTGGAAGGTGACTGACCTCTTCGACTTCGCCTCTGGAAAACCTCCAACTGCCCATCATCCAGATTCCAACTGATCGATGTACTGTCCAACCGGAGGGAGATGACATCCCCTGCAGCGTGAATCGGAGGCGGACAGGGTAGGCAGTCGCGGATGGGATGGTTGCAGTAACTCTGTGCGTTCGGCGATCGTCGTCCATATTCGTAACCGCAGATAGGGCCGCGCATGCCATGCTGAAGATCTTGCTCATCCGGCGGAGGGCTTTGGGGTTGTCGTTCGCGTAGTTGTCAAACTGCCCGAGGCGATCGTTCATCCAGGCGGTGTCCTCAGGTCTCATCTTCATTACTTCCATTATTAGGATACCCTCATCGGGGTGGGCAGAGAAGAAGTGGCGAACCAGCTCGCACAATGTGTCTCGAGCTTCAACGGAGACCGGCGGTTCGGAAAATCGCACTGCCGTAGAGACATTCTGACGACATCGAGCTCGTAGGAGTTCATCTTCGTGAACATCTGGCNAACCGCAGATAGGGCCGCGCATGCCATGCTGAAGATCTTGCTCATCCGGCGGAGGGCTTTGGGGTTGTCGTTCGCGTAGTTGTCGAACTGCCCGAGGCGATCGTTCATCCAGGCGGTGTCCTCAGGTCTCATCTTCATTACTTCCATTGGTAGGATACCCTCATCGGGGTGGGCAGGGAAGAAGTGGCGGACCAGCTCGCACAATGTGTCTTGAGCTTCAACGGAGACCGGCGGTTCGGAAAATCGCACTGCCGTAGAGACATTCTGACGACATCGAGCTCGTAGGAGTTCGTCTTCGTGGACGTCTGGTCACTGGAATCGGCAGAGAGACTTGGTGATGGTGACAACGTCTGGGGCTCCTTCCAAGGCCATTCTGAAGTTATTGACTTGTTCACCTCTTCGGGTAACTGAAAGTACCACTCCTAGGTTGATTTCGGACCATACGGGAGGGGTAACAAAGGCGAAGTTGCCGGCTCGGAAGAAGAAGTCGTTGTTAGTTTCCATGGCCGCCGTGCGGGGGATGCGCGCCCTTTCCAAACAGAGTTCAGGCCTGTTGATCGCCGTTATGGTTGGGATAACATCGTATACCCACACGAAATCTTTGACGGAGATGAAAGTTCGATCATATCCATACGTGTTGTTCTCGATGTTGAAAGAGAACCGGTCTAGGAGGATGCAGTGTAACTCTNCCTGTTGATCGCCGTTATGGTTGGGATAACATCGTATACCCACACGAAGTCTTTGACGGAGATGAGAGTTCGATCATATCCATAGGTCTTGTTCTCGATGTTGAAAGAGAACCGGTCCAGAAGGATGCAGTGTAACTCAAGTCGATCCGGCTGGAACACGAAGAAATCCTTGGCTTCGAGTACGAAGTTGTTGGGATTGATGGCAGCGATCTGATATAGGACCGGGCGTTTCCCTTGGTGAATAGGTGGGTATAGTAGGGAGGAACGTTGACCTTTCGGTGCCATGTTGCGTTCTTGGGGTACCGGCGCGACTTCGCGCGCTAGAGTGCTGTCGATGACTTCTTGCGAGTCCTCGCGGAACCTGATGGCATCCTCGAGCGTAGGAAGTTCAATAAAAGGCAGCATCGTCCGTATCGTCCTGGCATCGGTAGGGATACGCGTGAACAATGATTGAACAAACTTGGTAGACATGTAACCCAAGTTGGGAAGGTGTTTGTACGTGTCCACCGGAATATTGTTGGTGATCTGACGAGGCCACAGGGCATGACGGTTGAGGGGCTGAGGCCTGACGTAACGCGCCCATGGGTGTGATCCTATCAGGTGATGCCAGAAACCTTCTGGAGTACGTTCTGGGAGAGGACCGCTTCGAGGAGGCTGCGCGGGTGTTGGTACTCGGCGCTTAATATTGGAGAGATCAAAGGTAGGTGATCGTTGTCGTCTCCTCGAAACTGGAACGGGACCTACCGGTTGTAACGTAGTATCTAATGTCGGGCCGTAAGCGCGCAACAAATTCTTCCAGTACGCGCTCTTTTGTGTGGCTTGGTCTTGGCCAGAGGTTGCGGCACGTACCAGATTAAGCAGCATGTTGGCAAATATGGTAGCTGATTCACCAATTTCTTGACGGCAGCTGGACAAAAGTTGGCGGGCCATATTACGTTGCTGCGGGCCCTCGAAATAGTTCTTGAGATGCGCTATGCGGTCGAAATCTTTGCGTTCGTCCAGGGAAAGTTCTTCAATCTTTTCGCGAGCAACGCCATCCAAATATCCTACCAAAAAGTTTGCTTTTTGCTCAGAAGTAGGGGCAATGGCGCGCATGCACAGTACGTCCTCCAGTCGCCGCAGCCAAATAGAAAATTGCTGGCTTTCACCGTCTCCAGAAAATGGTGTAATTCTGGGAGAATGCCCTCTTTTCGGGCTACACAAAGCAACAGTTGGAATGGAATTGATACGAGAATCAACGACTTCAAAGGTGTTGTTCAGACCTTGTAAGAGTGCGNATGACTTCTTGCGAGTCCTCGCGGAACCTGATGGCATCCTCGAGCGTAGGGAGTTCAATAAAAGGCAGCATCGTCCGTATCGTCCTGGCATCGGGAGGGATACGCGGGAACAATGATCGAACAAACTTGGTAGACATGTAACCCAAGTTGGGAAGATGTTTGTACGTGTCCACCGGAATATTGTTGGTGATCTGACGAGGCCACAGGGCATGACGGTTGAGGGGCTGAGGCCTGACGTAACGCGCCCATGGGTGTGATCCTATCAGGTGATGCCAGAAACCTTCTGGAGTACGTTCTGGGAGAGGACCGCTTCGAGGAGGCTGCGCGGGTGTTGGTACTCGGCGCTTAATATTGGAGAGATCAAAGGTAGGTGATCGTTGTCGTCTCCTCGAAACTGGAACGGGACCTACCGGTTGTGGAGGTGGTGGTAGGATATTCGGGGCATCGCCGGGATCGCGGCGTGCTGGTGGAACGGGGTCGGCCTGTCGGCTGCTGCACGGGGCGCCAGGATCGAAGTTAACAACTTCTGCGGATCTAGTGGAAGACGCTGAAACAAGTACTAGACAGGACTGAAATTGTCGGACGGACTAGAGGCGTGCGTACCTTTGGGGCGAGCTTCCGAGTGAACATCTGAGCTTCTTTGTTGCAAAGGAACCGAGGAGCTACTGGCAGCGCAAGATGGGGCGTCCATAGCACTTTCGGTGTCATCTGTAGAAGCCGGATTAGGTGTAATACCCGGAGAGAGAGAAAGTGAATCAAGGATCGAGGAGCCATACTCGCTCCCAAACTCACAGTGCGACTGCATCTCAGGATCAGTTGCTAGCAAGTCTTCCGAACCAGGTGACTGTTGGATGGAAGATGACTGATCGCTGCTGGCAGAGGCAGGACCCGGATCTGTGCTTGCCATTTCATGGCTGACGACAGCGTCGAGTGCGAGGTCGGAATCTGCATTGGGCTCGACTGTACCGTCGCCTTCCTTAGAGCCGTGGGAGAACATAAAGATGAACATGAGAACGCCGTGTGGCGTATCTGCAAGAAAGCATCGTTAGAGGTGGATGTGATACTGGCCCACGATCATCGTACGGCACTGCAGAATGATGAAGGAGTGTAAGAGAGAGAGATGGTCGTGGATCAGAGACGAAAGTAAGGATGGTAAAAAAAGAAGGTCGGAGTGTCGTCGAGGTGTTAGGCGGACTGGGTTCGGGCTCTGAAACGAGTATTATAATATGACTGATAATGGTTGGGGAACTAGGTTTGGGTAAAACTGTGTGAGAGTAACCTGGTAAAGGGTTATCAGAAGCTTTGAGCATGTCAAGAGCGGGGTTTATCAGATTGTACGATCAAGGCTTGGGAGAAGCTGATCGTGCGCATGTTGATATTTGCCGGTCTGATGCCACTTGCTGATAAAAGGACGACTGTTCTGGGCATGAGAAAATGTAATTGTAAATGAATAATGTAAAAGAGAAGAGATCAGGATCGTTCTAACCGCGGAAAAAAAATTTATTGCATGCATTTAGCGCGCTGAGTTCCATTTCGCTTGTTCAACACAACTATCACGATGCTAGCAAAGAAACCGGACGGCGCGTATACCCAAGTATTGTCCTGCTACTAATGTGGACCACATGTGTCAACCATATTTACACATATTAACGTCATACTGAAGAGAAGAACTCGAGAAAACCACGAAAAAAATAAGTCTTTTTCTTTTCACGACCCCGGAGTGATTCATTTCTACTGCGCCGTTAACTTCATCCATTCAAACTCTCGGAGGATCCTTAAAAGGTCAACACAAAGAAAAAAATGTTCGCGAGCATGCTTCGTCGAAAGAGTGGACGTCGCGGAGAGGCGCCAGACAGCGGGATACTATGATGAGAGTGAAGAGGCATCAGAGAAGCAGAAAAGATTCGAACAAGGAAGGAAATAATTCAAAGAGCAAAATTTTGGTATAAAATAAGAATTTCTTAGCTACCGAGAGTCTAGTGAGGAAGAACTACCCAAATGGAGGGGTATTCTAGAGGAATTGCCTATAGTAGGGAAGGCGAAAGGAGTTTAGTTGCCTCTTTGCAAAATTAATTCAAAGTTCCCATCGTGAGCAATGCATGATTGGCCAGATCTGCATATGCTCAGCCACGGAGCCAAAAGAGGANNCCTGTGAGGCACATAAGTAAAAATCAATATTACAAGCAAATCATGCCCAGGTTTTACGAAGAAAGGACATGGAACCACCTTTCCATAGCGTTATCTCCACTTCCAGATCCCGGCGCAGCCCTACTGCGACAGTGCTCGCTCGCCCCTCATCCGTGTCCATCTTCGTCTTCCTGGCTCCTCCTCTTCGATATAAGGACATCCTACCCGGCCCATCCCTTTTATACTGTCTGGGCTTATCTCATTCCTTCCAACTGTGGTAAACACAACGGTCGGCCATTAAGAGAACTTAACATGTTTGAACATGACTAAAGTGGCCCGAAACACCTGTGAATCAAGGTAAAAATCAAAATTTACTACATTTTCGTACATGACTCGACGCGCTGAACACGATGGTGTCGTTAGTTTTTGGCGACGGGGCCTGGTTCTCGTGTGTGCGCACACACACACACACACACACACACACACACACACACACACACACACACNACACACATGAACTGCCAATTAAGAAGAAGTAAGATGTTGTGCTGCTCACCGCGGCACGGGAGGAGGTTAAGACATACGCAGCAGCTCGACCGCGCCACACGCGTATGCTTCTTGAATTCAGGTTGGTCCTCCAAATTCGACGCATTGAATGACATCGGTGGCCACTTCACCACTGTTTGTCGGCCCCGATTGCATTTATCGGTCCAACGCCTGCTAAGCAAACGCGTACATTTCTCATCATCGCTACTCATACCTGTGAAGGCCGGAGCCGCGATGCGCACATGAATCGACCAATCACAACTCAGCAGCGTACCTCTTGTCACGCAGCTCCGCAGCACAGTTCCCCTGGTGGTGCCTGTGTTGTTATGAGACCGAAAGCTAAGCGAATGTCCGATTCCCTATCCGCTACGTTGTGTCACGTAGATCCGCAACAAGCTCTCGTATGAGGTAGATCCGTGGACTCTGTACATGATTTTACCGAAATCTCTGCGACATGCTCAAGCAAGCAACCTAAACCCTGAACTGCTTTTAAACTTGTTGAGCTAATTCCGCGAAGTTTCTGTATTAGGTGCGCTGACTGTTTGCTATAGGGCAGTTTGTACTGTGTGGGTGCGACTGACGCGCGTGCGTCTATATGACGAAGAGTAGAGCCCTGTCGCATCGCAGTCGCAGCTCAGGCGCACGCGTTTACGGCATCGCAACGGCCGCGCGCTCTTTTCATTAAGAATTTCATGCCGCAATGACCGGTCTTCATAGGGAATCTTTAGCAAATGGATGCATGTGTCTGAGTAGTAAGAATTGCCTTTATGCCGTAGAGCGAGCACTGCCGTTTCGTACCATATCTATAGGTTTGGCGTGCCAGTGTCCGTTTCCTGAAGAATAGACCCAGTCGCAGCTTGACGAACCACAGACACAAGTCGAACGCAGTGGTCTTGTGCTGGTTGTGCAGTTTCATGGACGTTGTCGTGAGTGGACGGAAGCATATTTCATTATTTCATTCAGGATTCACCTACTGCACTGACCGGTATTCCTGCTAAATTCACCGCAAACGAGTGCTCATGTCAGAAAATGGAAATGAATAATCAATCAATATCATCGGGAAGGCAAAAAATTGTGCTATAAAAGAACGGATCCAGGTAAGGTTGTACTTCATTTCCAAAATCCGTATGTGCTTTCTCCTCAATGAGTGAGTACCGCTCCGCTTGTACGTGGACAGTCTCAGAAATGTTGGAAGCTCATCGGTCTTTTTTTAGCAGTGAATGGATGTTCTTGGTGGCGACTGTTCTCAGGCTTGTTCTCACAGCCAACGGTCAATACGTTGCACCACACGGAAGAGCTATAGGACAACTCCCTATTATTTACGAGAAAGAGCTGGAGTGTATTGGCCACTACAATATCCAGAATTCAATGCTCAAGGTAGCTACTGTAGAAGTACACTAAATAGGATTGTCATGAATTACACTTGTGTTTGGCATGGATGAGAGCAAAAGAAAATACTCATAACCGCATTCCTCATGCAGTACGACAGGTGCAACACATAATTAAAAGGCTCAAACTGGACTTGAAAAAGGATCAACGAGAAGAAGAGGGGGTAATATTCTCATAACTAGGACGAAACCTCCATATCATAGATCAATATTCTGCTGTTATCTGACCTTTATCGAGTCAAAATGTCTCACGGATAATAGGGAGCAACATCGACGATAAACACATCTCATTAAGTCGAAAATGAGGGTGGGTGACCATTCATACGAAAAATAATTAGCGAGACTCGCCTCTCATCTATCTCGCACCTTGTTAAGTTGTATCTAACTTCTCACTTATCCACGCGATAGTTGTGACTATCCTGATGGCTCGCTGATTGAGACCAAGCAGTTCCTGGCTATAAATATTCAGGTCCTCTACCTGGACACACTTTTCCAAGTAGTAAAGACAGCCACTCTGCTATCAGTACATTCCTCTATCCTCGTTGAATGAAACACTCAATATCAATAATCATAGAAAGAAAGTGCAAAAGTTATGAAATCTGCACAACCGCTGTCCCTATACGCTATGATTGCTTGTGTTAACGAGTATGAAACGAGCGTGAATGAGTAAAAAGTACCAGTGGAAGTAAGTATTGTTGGGTCAATGATCACTTGACGTTCCTTAAGAAATAAGAAGCCTCTTAATCATACAGCATAACGAGTCTGTACAGGTTTTGAGAGCGGAATAGACTTTTAAACAATTTAGGATCACAGATTAGATACTTTCTTGTGCATTAATTATTTCATTAATTAACTCACTTCACAAGTGCAAGGTATCATGAGAATCATGTGGTCGTCAGTGTTTGTAAGGATGCTAAGGAAATGTTTAGCTATAAGTATATTCAGAATTAGCGAGCGAATAAGTGAGGAGTTAGGCACACCTTAACAAGGTGCGAGCTAGATGCGAGGCGAGTCTCGCTAATTACTTTTCGTATGAAAGATCCCCCTCCCGAAAACGAAAGCAAGAAAATACCCACTTAGTGGAATAAATAATTAAAAGAACACTAAATCAAACAAAAAATACAAGTCAACCCTCAGCGGAATATCATGTGATCATCATAGAATGCACAGAAATGTGGAGTTGAACAGTATGAGCAGTTGAACAGTATAACAGTACCAGTCTGGCCGTCCGGCTGACGCCGGACCTCCGGACTTTTCTTCATGCTCGCTTCGCTCGCATGACTTCACCTCACATTCATCCTAGGAGAATTATGGTCATGCAGATTTTGCTCCGTTTCTCCTAAATGCCCTCCCCATAGAAAATGGACTGATCAAAGAAAACTGCTTGCGCCCCTCAGAGCAATTTTATCAATTTCTCGAGTGAAATAGCTAATTGTAGCTCTATGTAACCGATTCCACCTAGAATGAACACGGGGAATGGTTTATCATTCTTTGTTTATTATGTGTGATTCATTGATATCAATCAGCATGAAGATATAGAAGAGGACGGAACGGTGTGTTCAGACACAAATGAGGGTAGAACACGTAGAAGGGGACGTGACGCGGGCAGAATGAGATGGGTGATATAATAGTCACTGCTGAGGCTGGGCATTCTGTACTTTCTCTTTGAAATTAGGTGCCAGAGGACAATTAAACAAACATAGACATGATTGAGAGCGTTTTTGCGCTGCTCTGCACCGACGCACCTCTTCTCCATCTCCATCACCGTTGAGACCGTCTCCAAGTGTTTCCCCACTTTGGACACCGGCGCACCCTTATCATATCGCCGGACCCGTCTCCCCCACTTTGGACGCCG
>JARK01000387.1:46494-57275 GCA_000688135.1 Ancylostoma ceylanicum
CGTCCGCCACTGAAATGAAGGTATAGGCGCCTTCAATTCAGTGGTCCGAAGCCGATCGCTGTGCTGCATCGGATTCCCGTCTGCTCTATAATTGTATGCGAATCTGTGTCTCTCATTGACGTCACTGTTCGCATTCTCGATTGCTCCTGTGGTATGAGAAGGCATGAAAATCTGCATCCCTGGCTGCTCCTGTACGTACAGTCAACGGGAAAGTGAAATGGTCAGGAAAAATCTTGACTGTCACTTAGGTGGAGTAATTGCTCCAGAATTTCTAAATGAGGAGTTTTACGCGTTGGGCCACGATCGGCCAGCATTAGACACATCCCTGTGGCGGATTGCCAAATGTGGCGAGGTGCACCTCCACATTCTCGGTATTGGCCAGAGAGGTGCTGACAAAAACTAGATAAAAAGTCCGGGGGTATGAGGACGCGAATGGCCGAGTGGGTAAGAAAGCGGGCTGGTAAGACGAAGTTCGATGAGAAGAGTAGATTCGAATTCCAAGGGCTCTGAATGGTGTGACGAAGCTGAGGTAGAAGCCAAGAAATTGCATTTTTCTTCTCACGCACTATAGGGTGGAAATCTTCTTCGCACGAAGCAGCCACAAGCACTGTATGCGCAGGTAAGGCTGTTCTTGTCCCTTAACCATTATTTGTTAGCTTTGATGAGCGGGTGACTCGACGGCGATTACTAGATGACCCGAAGGCGAATACCACGCGACCCAAGGATAACGCGTCGGGTCAACCGGTAATCGCTGTCAGGTTGCTTCGTGTTATTGCTTGAGTCTAGTGGAAGAGGAGAATATTGTGTAGAACTTATCTATCGGGAGATGAATTTTACCGGAGATGACTTTGTAGACCATAACAAGATCGTATTTTCTTCTTCGTGCAGCAAGAGAAGGGATTTTGAATATGTAGTTACGTGCAGAAGCTAGAATAAAACTACGGCGTCTCCCAGAGGCGACGCGCTTCACCACTATCGTCCGGGTGTTGCGAAAAATGGGCAAGGACTATTGGCCATCAAAGGCTACTCGAAGGAGCGGAAGTACCGCACGCTTCGTCTAGCGTCAATCAACATCGGGACGTTGACAGGAAGAAGCCGCTAAAGAAGCGGAAAGTCGACATCTCTTGCGTGCAAAAAACTAGATGGAAAGGGGCGAAATCACGCGATATCGGCGATGAATACAAGCTCATCTATCACGGCACGACATCTGGCCACAATGGTGCTGGGATCATCGTCAATAATGACTACCGAGACTTCGTCACCAGCGTCCAACGCGTTTCCGACCGCCTAGTGTCCATCAAGATCACCGAAGAGAGCAAGGTGCGGGGTTGCCTCCGCATACGCACCGCAATACGGATGCACCGATGACACCAAAGAACAATTCTACTGCGGTTTTGAGGAGCTCCTACAGGGCTTCGATGAAGGCGGAAACGTAGTTATAGGTGTAGACTTCAATGGGCATGTCGGGCCCGCAAGAGACGGTAACGAGAGATGGCATGGAGGAGAAGGCTATGGCGCACGAAACGAGATGGAAACCATGCTCCTTGACTACGCCGAAACTGCCGATTTGGCTGTAGTGAATACGTTTTTCAAGAAGAAGAATGAACACCTAATCACATCTTGCAGTGGAGGCCGCGCGACGCAAATCGACTACACCCTCGTACCTCGCAAGGAGCTGAAGAACGTCATCGATGCTAAGGTGATACCCTCAGATAGCATTGCGCCACAACACCATCTCCTTGTTATGGACATGCGCCTTCAGCATCGGCGCTCAAAACGACCACAGGTCCCGTCAGAACGAATCAAGTGGTGGAAACTTACCGAACACAAGGCCGAGCTGAAGAGCGTGGTCTAGACCGCAATCGGGACCGCCAGTGCTGGAGACGTGAAGACGAAATGGTCAGTAGTGGAGCAAGCAATAACGGAGGAAGCACGAGACATCCAGGATACCACCAAACCAGGACGGCCGTTCATCGACAAGCAGACGTGGTGGTGGTCTGAGGAGTTTCAAGTCTTCGTAAAGAAGAAGAAAGATGCGTACAATAAGTGGCTGAAAACGAGATCAGACGATAGTCTACGGGAGTACAGAGAGGCGAAAGCCGAAGCAAAGAAGGCAGCTGCAACTGCAAAGGCGGCGCGATATTGAGCCTTGTATGAACAGTTGGATACCGCTGATGGGGAGAAGAAGATCTACCGTACTGCTAAAGCGAGACAACGCGCTAGTGATGATCTTGGACACGTAGTGCAGATCAAGGACAATGACGGACGTCTACTCCATCGGCTCCCTGCCATAATCGGTGGCGCGAACACTATCATGCTACGTGCAACGAGGAGTTCCCTCACCCGCCGATGCCAACTGTCAATTTGGTGTTAGGACCTGTGACACTGATAGAAGAGGAGGAAGTTACAGTTGCGTTAGCAAGGATGAAAAACGAAAAGTCACTGGGTCCAGACAACCTACCATCTGAAGTCTGGAAGATAGTTGAAGGTGCAGGGACCCGCTGGCTCTCTTCATTCTTCACCGAAATGGTAGCTGAAGGAAAACTACAGTAAACGAGGTCGGTGGTGTGAATGTAATAGGGCTAGCGTTCACCAACAATTTATCCTTATGAAAGCAATACAGAGAGCATATAATTATGACTTATAATAAAGCGCTTACTCTGTGTGTGTTTGTGTGTGAAACGAAATTCCCTGATTGGTCAGTGGTAGTGATTGCCTACCGTATTCTTCTGATATCGAACATTTCTGAGAATGGNTAATAATAACATAATGCATACTGAATACACCTGTGATAAAACTACAAAAATTCCATAGATTTTCATCAAAAACAAAATTCTCCATGCACACGTTCTGAGGACGTCTCCTTAAGAACATTGGTATTCGTAGAGTAACCACGGCTAAGGCACGAAAACACGGTTAGTGGGGTTCGGAACCCCATATTTTTGGCCTCGCCTGTTGCGGAGACGATCATTGCTTGCTCGATCTTAGCCGTTCACTCTAAGTGTGGTTGATCTCATTTTCACCAAATTACGCCACTTTTGTTTGATGTCGGAGCTTCTGTGGAGCCTGTTCGGGACTTCCATGGAGCCTGTTCGGAGCTTCCACGGAGCCAGAGCAGGTACTGCTTGTCAGCTTAATTCTCGCTGTCGAGGACAACGTTGAAGAATCCCCTGTTTAATTTTCTACTTGAAAAATCGATCATTTGAACAGGGCTGGCATTGTATTACCAATTAGTGCGCTTCCACCGCGTATAAAATAAACTCGAAACGCAAACACATCCGCAGCTGCTTTGGCCTATGTCACCTTTTACTGAACTTATTGCTTGCGTGAGTTGTTTATATACATTTTACCTAGAACTACTTTTGTGTAGATATTTGAGCTTTCTATGTAGTGCCCAACATATGCTCCCGGGTAACCTACAATACTCCTGTTCGCGCTAACATATCAACACTTTATGAACTACAATTTTTTTTAGCTACTTGGCATAACACCTGCACGTACTAGAAGATGTAGGTGGGCTCAGCAATTTAAGGCACTCATCTCTCTTTTCTTGTCTACCTCATCTGGTGCGAATAATGGTCCTGCTCGAGGGGGAACTGTTTACCGAGGCTGTACATCTGTAATTACGTCATAATGGGGTGGACACAAAATACTGCACCTATACAGCAAACGTTATCTCTACCTGTGGACACCGAACTTGCGCTCAAAGGCAAGAAAATGCGAGACAGAAACCGATATTTTCAAGCAAAGGATCATCATCTTTCCCTCCCTTCCGTCTTCCTTTCATCCTTTTGTACCGAGCAAAAAAGTGATTGCAAGCTAAGAGAATTTAATGGCAGAATTGCATACAAGTCTCCCGTGGTCCATTGGAAATCTTTGGAAAATATATTTTCGAATAAAAACTCTCACAGTCCTTGTGAAAGTAGCTTCAGAAGCATTTTCGCACGGATGGCTTAATGTTTCTTACAGGTCTTTTGTCTTATCCCAATCAATTATTCTGTCGAAGCACCGCCAGTTTTTCTCGAATGCAAGAAAAGGGACGTTATTGAACAATCTTTTCTCCGGACGATGGTTGAAGACATTATCGAAGCCAAAGGACAAGAGAATGGCCCGGCAAGTTCCACCGTTCAGTGTTATGTATAGCATTATACGCAGGAGCTGTAAGAAACCCTGGAAAACTGCGTCATTCATTATCTTCATATAAAAATTGTAGTTAAGAAAAGTCTGCAGAGTACTTCTTGAAGAGGGCATAGACTAAAATAATTTTAACCTCCAGGGATACTCCTGCAAACTGGAACAACTTGCCCATAAGCTTACGTCAGACTGTAGGAGAACAGTGGGAGGTGAATATCAAGTCACAAGATCCGAAGGGTAAAATTTCAGACACATTCTTCCACCGTCTCAGATTGTTTAACGTGAAACCTTATCTTCAGAACTGGGCACTTCGTCTTCTGGTATGTTCTTGAAATGTGGAGATCCAAGCTAGAGAGGGTAAGTGGTTTCTTGGGTTTGCCTCAAGTTTGCCTAACGTAAAGTTGTTTAGTAGTGGCTTGCTCAAAATGCTTTCCTTTCTAGATGGGCGAAATGAAGAAATTCGGCTGTGATTTTGTTGCAAGCAATGATAGCTGCAAGATCGCCTGTGTTTTCAAGTGATATACATATTGGAATGAACAATTGTTTATTTATTTATTTAATTACTTACACCATACGGGTGTGTCAATCATACAGAACAGTATTAGCGGGAAGTACTGAAACGAGGCTGCTTAAGAAGATTTTAAAAAACCACGATGCTGCAAAACCGTCAAAGTAGAAAAAAAAAAACAAAGGGATCAGGTCCGGGCTTCCGCCTACGTGATGAAATCGTGGTGATAGCAAAGGCCTACAGATCGTGTTCTGTAAAGAGAGGGATGCCGCAGTGACTAGATTGTTCAGGTATCTAGACTGTTGGAGTGCACCTGTTACTTTAAGGAGGGTGCAGATGTTTGAGACAACCACGACCCAAGAAAGCAACCGGAATTCCATTCTGGGGCGGTCGCTGAAGTGACTCTTTGATCTAGTACGAAGCCCAGGCGTAAGCTTAGGTGGATGGTCTCTGACTCTTACCGCTCCAGTTAGTTGCAGCAAGACTGTAAATACCGTGGAAATGGTGTATGAAAAGCAATCTTTTCGGCTCAAGATCAGCTTTCAAGAAGTGAAGTTGTAGAGGATACATGGATAACCAATGTATCTTGTAGAGAGTCTCTGAAACTATGCACAGATACGCCAAGGGCTATGTGGAGCTAGAAAATGGATTTAAATGTTGATCCACTTGGCGGAAACAGACAGGCCCTCACACAACAGTAGATGAAATAAATGATAAAGTAGACTGTGAGAAAAAACACACTGACAATTCAAAATGTAAACTGACGAGGTACGAGATCGCTGGATTCCACCTCAGCATCAGCCTGACCTAAAACTCACTCATGTTAAGGGATACAAAAACGTTAATTTTGAGCAACTTCCTTCTGAACACCTTCGAATTCGGGGCAGTCATGAACACGGCTGGCAACAAGCTGAGCCAACGGGCAGCTCAAAAGAAAAAGGAGTTTAAAACCGCTGACATTCTAATTCGCCCGTGTCTCGCATAACACAACTTGAAACTACCTGTACATCCTCTTGTTGATTGGAACAGCCAATGCTCACTCGCATGTAATTTGGGTCCATAGTAAAGTGTCAATGGCGATCATCGCACATCACATTGATGGCGATGATCGCACATCGCGTGGGAGACGATCATGGCGATCAGCGCCTTGATGAATCGGTCGTGTGCGATTCTCGGCTGTGTGTATCGCACAGTTCAAAACATGCGTAAAACTTACTCACACATCATTCCGAGTCGGTTTAACCTGTGAAACAGTTAGAAACCCGCAGCCATTGCCAAGTTTGGACGTGTTTTACTTGTCAATGACGCCTCTGTGCTCTTTTCGCAGAATTACACAATATTCACCACATTTTTCGGATTTCTGTATTTAAGTTGTTTTGTTTTATTAGTAGTCCGTTTCAAAAACGACGATAGCTGAGTATTTGTCACTTTTCATTAGGAGAAAGGGGACAAACAGAGGCTATCCGTACATACATGTTAAGTTCGGCTCCTCAGCAAAATTGCAAGGTTTGCAGCTTGATTTCATCCATTCCTTCTTCGTTGCTCGAGTAAACGAGGTCGGTGGTATGAATGTAATAGGGCTAGCGTTCACCAACAATTTACCCTTATGACAGCAATACAGAGAGCGTATAATATAGTAGTATACAATATGGCGATAGATCATAGGAAGTGATGGTGTGGTGGGTTCCTTTGGTGGGCTCAGCGGCCCCGAGCGTCGGACGTCCTGCGGATGGTAGTGGTCTGGGGAGTGCCATCTGCGCGGATGGTCCGTCTCTCCCTCAGCTTCGTCCCTCGGCCATTTGAATGGGTGCGCGATCATCGATTCGCCCTGAATGCATCAAGCTATCAAAACATTCCTCGATCGGCATGCAACTTAGGGTTTCTTTGGACTCTCTCACTCTCTCTCGTGGCAGCCTTGGAATGTGAGCATGGTTCTTGAGCTGGGATCACTTACACCTCCCTTTTTACCCAAAAAAGTCGCAAGCGACTTTTTGAAAAATTTCTGTCGTGGCGGCAGCCTCCCCTTCCACACCTCACAATTAGGTAGTCGGAATGTGAAGAAAGTTACTCACTGATCGCCGAACAGAAGTTGGACGTCGGCGTCGGGGATCACTGCCATCCGGTCGAGAGCCCAGTTGATCACTCTCCTCCATTGTGGAAGGCGGGCCAACGAGGGACGGTGTCCTAGTACCATCTGGCCATGACGACATCGCGTCAATGCGACGTTCATTCGTCGCGGTGCGTCCAGAAACTCGGAGGCGTCCGGGTCGGAATCGGTCTTGGTTGTGAGAAGAATGACCACGTCGCGCTCGCGTCCTTGCACTGAATCTATGGTGGAGATGTCGATGCCGGTTTCCTTCGCGAAGTCTTCCAAGTATCGATGTTGTTCTTTGTAAAAGGTGATAATTGCGATACTTGAGGAGTCTACNTGGCCAGACTGGTGAAAGAATGTTACTCACTGATCGCCAAACAAAAGTTGGACGTCGGCGTCGGGGATCACTGCCATTCGGTCGAGAGCCCAGTTGATCACTCTCTGCCATTGTGGAAGGCGGGCCAACGAAGGACGGTGTCCTAGTACCATCTGGCCATGACGACATCGCGTCAATGCGACGTTCATTCGTCGCGGTGCGTCCAGGAACACGGAGGCGTCCGGGTCGGAATCGGTCTTGGTGGTGAGAAGAAAGACGACGTCGCGCTCGCGTCCTTGCACCGAATCTACGGTGGAGATGTCGATGCCGGTTTCCTTCGCGAAGTCTTCCAAGTATCGATGTTGCTCTTTGTAAAAGGCGATGATTGCGATACTTGAGGAGTCTACGCCTCGTTCCAGCATGCCCCGTACCAGTGCCTGGCATACCGAAGCTTCCGCCGGGTTGTAGTGGGAGTGACAGGCCGATTTCACTGAGGTGCCCTTGACGTCCGCGAATACGAAAGGAACTGCCGGGTTCGGGAAACGAACGACACCAGCCAGTAGTTGACGATCCACTGCCCTGATCCCGTTCACCAGGGTCAACTCGTGGGCAAAGGTGTTCGGCAGGGAGTTCAAGGCTGGGTGGGCGCGGAAGGTGGTGACTAGTGGCGCTATCGGGACGGCCCTCGCTGTCAGGAGTGTGTCGATGATGCTCCTAGCTCCAAACCTGGCGGGGTTGGCGAGTCTGGAACGTCTTGCATACGGTTCCAGTTGACGCACATCTCCGATGTAGATGTGGCGAGCTCCTTCGAGACGGCTAGCGATGGCCATGAATACCGGTTCTGGTATTTGCGAAGCTTCGTCGCCAATCAAGAGGTCGAAGGTGTTGACGTACCCCTTGAAGATGCCGCCCTTGTCGGTGGTGTTGAGCAGGGACGAGGTTGTAATGCAGATAATGCGAGGCGCAACGAGTCGGAACATCAGCTCGATCATTGCTTCCAGGGTCTCGCATACGTCCTGCTCGGCCGTCATGAAGTCATCCTTCTCCTGCTCGGTCAACTCCATGTAGTTCTCTCGCTTATGGGGTGATTCATTTCTACTGCGCCGTTAACTTCATTCATTCAAACTCTCGGAGGATCCTTAAAAGGTCAACACAAAGAAAAAAATGTTCGCGAGCATGCTTCGTCGAAAGAGTGGACGTCGCGGAGAGGCGCCAGACAGCGGGACGCTAAGATGAGAGTGAAGAGGCATCAGAGAAGCAGAAAAGATTCGAACAAGGAAGGAAATGATTCAAAGAGCAAAATTTTAGTATAAAATAAGAATTTCTTAGCTACCGAGAGTCTAGAGAGGAAGAACTACCCAAATGGAGGGGTATTCTAGAGGAATTGCCTATAGTAGGGAAGGCAAAAGGAGTTTAGTTGCCTCTTTGCAAAATTAATTCAAAGTTCCCATCGTGCGCAATGCATGATTGGCCAGATCTGCATATGCTTAGCGACGGAGCCAAAAGAGGAGAAGATCGGGACCCAATGAGCTTTCTAGAAAAAAAGGAACTCACCTCACTCGCTGCTACCAGTAAACGAGGTCGGTGGTATGAATGTAATAGGGCTAGCGTTCACCAACGATTTACCCTTATGACAGCAATACAGAGAGCGTATAATATAGTAGTATACAACATGGCGATAGATCATAGGAAGTGATGGTGTGGTGGGTTCCTTTGGTGGGCTCAGCGGCCCCGAGCGTCGGGCGTCCTGCGGATGGTAGTGGTCTGGCGAGTGCCGTCTGCGCGGATGGTCCGTCTCTCCCTCAGCTTCGTCCCTCGGCCATTTGAATGGGTGCGCGATCATCGATTCGCCCTGAATGCATCAAGCTATCAAAACATTCCTCGATCGGCATGCAACTTAGGGTTTCTTTGGACTCTCTCACTCTCTCTCGTGGCAGCCTTGGAATGTGAGCATGGTTCTTGAGCTGAGATCACTTACACTCGTAATCCATTCCTCAAATTTGTGTTCCTGAATGATTTCCTGAATGTAGAGTGCTAGGCATATATTCAAGAATTGGGTTCCAAATCGGTGATTCTAACTGGGGTAGCACATAAGTTTTGTAGAGACGCTCCAAGAGGATGTTGTTTTTGTTGTTAATGTTTTGAAAAATTGTGAAAAGTGTGCCGAGTGCTTCTTTCACGATGTTGCCAATGTGGGCTGAGAACGTAAAAGAAGTTTCAACAACATCACCAAGATGTTTTATTGATTTTGAGGCTGAAGCCCAGAAATAGCCGAATTCAGGCCCTTCAGGACCTAAGTGCACAACTGTAGATTTGGATGGATTGATCAGTAGACGCCACTCCCGAGGTCATGATTCCATCTCATGCATCGACAGATCACTAGCAGAGTGTTTTTGTTGGCATCACACGAAAGGAAAACCTTGATATCCTCGGCAAAAATCTGGACCTTCATGTTAAGATGAGTTCTCAAATAGCTGTATAGATTAGGGAGAGGAGCGGTGACAGCGAGCTTCCCCATAGAACGCCGCTTCTTAATATAATAATTAACGGTTGGAGAAACTGCTACGGATCTTGACTGGCATATGCCGGTTATCGAGAAAAGATTCTAGCCAATGGAGTAACTGGCCCTGAATACCATAACTTCTCAGCTAGGAGAGGAGTGTTCGATGGTTGACCACGTCAAAGGCTTTAGACAGGTTGAAAAATACAATATCAGCTAATTTGCCGTCATTTGTTACAGTCGTGCTACCCCAGTTAGAATCACCGATTTGGAACCCATTTTTAGCCAGGATTATTCGTAAATTGTAAAGAGTGTAACAAGTGTTTTCGAGATTGAGTTTTTATAGATGTTTCTCCGACTTTGGTTACCCAGAAACCTTTCCATCTTCAACTCTAGATTAGCCACTTTGAAATTGATAACTTCGAGATTCAGACGTATTGTGAATGATATCATCTTAGCGTTTCGTATGGTTTTGGGGTCTGGATAGAGTGCGGTGCGGTATAGACGCCGAGTGAAGTACTACTCAGATGTTAAACGGCAATACATTTGGCAAGAGAATGTGTTTGGCAAGACAGTTTACGGTATAAAATTTTGATTGGCAACACATTTTGCGGTAGAATGAGTAAAGAGCTTGTTTGGCAATACAAAAGGCAAGAGATTCTGTTGGCAAGACAGTTTATGGGAGTTTGGAGATACAAATGGCAAGAGAATGTGTTTGGCAATGTATTTTAAGGGACTACTTGTTTGGCAATACATTTGACGGGGTTCGTTTGCCTGGCTAGTTGACAAGCTCGTCTGTGAGGTTGCCAAGCAAACCTCGCCAAATGTATTGCCATTCAACATTAGAGGAAAGCGTTTTGTCAGGCGGGACTCCCGAGAGAGTGTCCGAGGCAATTGCGGACACGGTATAAAGGCTACATGCGAACTGCAAGAAACCGCTCGCATGCAGCCTTTAAACTAGGGATTTAACTTTTGGAAAGGATCACCTCGCGCGCGTATCTGCAACGCGATGTTTACTCCTGGACGAATGCCCTGCATAGTTTTCTAGTTTTTACACAAATAACTTTGAAAACTCTACAATACAACAAGAATTAATGAAACGAAATAATTGGTAGCCAATATTTTCAGAACAATGGTTGAAAAAAAGCAATACTGTGTAATTTCCATGTTTCTTCTTCTCTGAACCTGGGCATGATTTGTTGCAGATTCTTTTTACTTCTGAGCCAACCAG
>JARK01000388.1:0-20752 GCA_000688135.1 Ancylostoma ceylanicum
CATAATTTCTTTGCATTTTCTTATTGTATGCATTCTATAATGATGGGCGTCGCTTGAATGCTAGGGGAGGCTTAGGAACGGCTTATATAGCCAACATCGCGCACACATTCCGAGTTTCCAAATTTTTCCTAGTAGCGAAGGGCGGCACCAGTGGCAACCTATACAAAAGCAGTTAGCAATGCCCATATAACGTCAGCGTAGCAAAGACAGGCCTACTTACCGAAATATGTTCAAAAAACACCGTGAGCAGTGCTCGTCCGCTGCCACACCGCTAGGAGCGGTGCTTGACCGCCCTTACACCGCTAGGAGCGTAGCATCATACCGCATATGCCGGATGGGGTGACGGTCCTGGCGGTGTAGTGCAACGCAAGGGGCGGTGGAATGTCTGAGAATCATGTTAACCATCACAAGTTTGCTCGGATATCTTTTCATGAATCCTAGCTTCAAAATCCAAGCATTTTCAGGATATGTAGCCTATAATCACAAGTTTTCCTACCACCTGTCAGTTTTCTAAAATCTGGTTCCCTGGTAAGATACACTCGGTCGCTAAGGCTTATTTGTGTGCAGAGCTCAGGTTACCGTTTAACGTTTTACGCCTTCCGGTTCGTGGAAATTTTCAGGACCTCACTCCCAGGCTCACATTTTACCAGACCCAAAATCCCCCTTTCTGCCCATTCCCCGCTTCACAACCAGGCCTATGAACCAGTAAAAAAATGCGGGTTAAGCCAGTGAAAGACCAAAGCGCTCGTGGCGACCACGTCACAACACCAAAAATCGCCGCGATTTCCATAAATACTATGCGATAAACGTGATTTCCACGTGTCCCGAGACGTTTTGGAACGATTTTCCCGACTGGCATTACGATAGCAGCCGACCAGACGGCTGCACGCGCTCATCGATGCTGCTTTAAAGTGCAGTTTGTGCAGCTGCAATGGTTCAACTGGTACTGAATCGGTGATATTTGATGTGTGAAGCTCCGGGCGCACGGTGCTTGTGACTGAAGCAAAGTTCTACGCCAACTCTGCAACAATCCACGCATCGCGCCGAGAACTCAAACATCGTCAATGAGCGACGACGAGGCGAGCGCCGTGGAACGAGTTCCGGCCGATCTTCGCACTTTCTATGGCCGCCTATAGCGCGAACTCAGGCACATGAATGCCGTGGACTGGAGGTGGGAAAAGGTCTGTGGGTGGCAAAAAATTATGGCAAAAAGTAGCCAGGGGAAATGTTCATACATATTTTAGTGTTATGCTCATCTCATGCTTACTTAGTGTGCGCACGTTTCAGATTTCGATACGCGTGAGGTTTCCAGGTTTAGGTTTAGGTTTAGATTTATTACACTTGCATAAGGCAAAACGTTATAAATATGGATAAACAATAAGGAAAACAGAAGATTCGCTTGACTAAGGAAATCCATATAAGAAAACAGAAAAAGAACGAGCGAATACTTAAACATAAAAATTGGTCGTCGATTCCAAAAAGGCTAGGTAGCTTCATCTCTGTAGGAGGAAAATCGTATCCAGAGTCAGGGACCCCGTCAGGGAGCTGGAACCCGACTCTCCTTTACAGCAGTATGACGTATTTTCGTCGTTACTGTAGCGGTAAGTAAGTTAGTAAGTTACGTAAGTTTAGGGGGACGGTTTGGTGGCCCGTCTTCCTTTCTCATCCGGGCTTGGGATAGCTCTATAGCTATAGTTGTATAGTCTAAGTTACCTGTAGTTTTATACCCAGGACCAATAAAAATCGAATGACTCGATTTTTTAATTATGTATCTGGAGCCCGATCCAACAAATTCGAGAAAAAAAAATCGGAACTTTTGCCCAAATTTTTGCAAATTTCTTGGTATCATTCTCCAAGGTTTTTTTTCTTTTCCCCAATTCTAGAAAACCTAAATTTTCACTTATTCAAAATCGAAATTCCAAATTTGTATGTATCTAATGCGTTATTTGGTCCCTAGTATACTACTTAATTTGAATATCCACCAAAAATAGGAATAGGGCAGAATTATCCTTCGATGAAGAGATTCCACCGCGATTTTTCCGACCCCGTCGCTGCGCTGTTTTAAAAGTGTCCAATCGCTTGTGCAAGGCAAACGTTAAGTACATTTTGACATTTTCAAAGGGCAAACTGTCACAAAAGCATGTGGAACTGATTTGATTGGTAACAACAATACGTCAAAATGTTGCAATTTGGTGGTGGAGCGGCTAGCTGTCTGGCTGTGAAACGAATCTGTTAAACCAAAGAATTCACTGCTAACTTCGTTCACTTATTTATTTGCAACCATATTTCTAATAAATAAGTCAACAAACTTAGTAAAGAAAGCGATGACTTATAGCTCATAGGACAAGCTATCAAATGTAATAGTGTAGTAAAAAGAAGAAAAAGTAAATTACTAAACCAAAATGAACACTGAATACGTACACAAATTTTCCACGTCACGTCCAGATGTGGTTTTATAGGTTTTTTATGAGTTTTTTCATGCATGTGGAGGATCAAGGATTTTTGTGGGCCCCAAATTTGGGTATTCTCCAAGGTAGGAAGAAAAAGAAGGAATGAGTTGCATTTTCCCATTCTCAGAAAACATGGAGAATGAACAGGCTCTCTTTATATGGATAGTGCCCAGTTTAAATCCCTCGCCAATTATAGCCCTTTGATCTAGTTAATTATAGCCCTTTGATCAGCAAAATTTCGTTTTCTTCTGAAAGCCTTTTTGCTGCGAGAAAAAACGATTCTTAGAGTATTTTCTGGATTTGAATATACCTCTCGAAATCATCCTCCTCGACTCTCCAGGAAAGAATTCAAGAATTCATTGCGGTAGTTTTTTTTTGCAGGAGACAGTTTTTTATTTTATTTGTCAGTTTTTTCCTTTATTTTTTCAAGGAAAACTCCACTTTTCTGGATTTCCTGGAAGTCCACCACTCTCAGGTCCACGAGCAGGCTCTCGCCACCAGCTTCCATTAAAACCAGTACCCTCGCTGAACTTACTCAACCATGAATCCACCCTTTGAACTGCAAGACGAGCGCTGCAATCGCCGCCAGTCCACGTGACGCGCACGTGGACTGGAATGAGGAAGTGAAATGCTGGAGGTCGATCGGAGCGGAATGACTTTGTAGCGAAGTGATCAAAGTCCACTTTGATTCCCTCTCCGCATTTTTATTTTTTATAATTTTCACCTTAAATAGACAAAAAACGCTGTTGAACTCACTTTCATAGCACTAGGCGATCCGTTAGAAGTGCTCGGTGAAATGGCAGCCATGTCGGAAGAGTCGTCCTTGTTAGCCGGAATAAACAGCGGATTCTGACTGATGAAAGCCATCTGCTGAGCCAGGTTCACGGTGTCCAATAAGGCGTTAGATGCTGAGGCAGTGTGATACGGTAGCAGTAACGAGAGCGTCGGTTGCGGTTGCCGTGGCGGCGCGGGAACAGATGAAAAGATCATCGTTTCGGGTCGAAACATCAGGAGCACAGCGCGACAGTGTGCCGCGAGCGGAGACGGTAAACACTGCAAAACGTGGTGATACAGTGCGGAGAGTGAAGGAATCGTGAAGAGACTCAGACACAACGAGGAAATAGCTACAGTCGAGCCTATCGATATGATCAGTTGGCAGATCGGCGAGTCAAAGAAGGACGGGCAAGCTCTCTTCAGAGATGAGACGCGATAAGCCGAAAGCCGTAAAGAAGTGCACACTGATCAAAGAAGCGTTTTTTAGGCGGAGCGATGAAAGATGATGCAAGATTGGCGGCTTTGACGGCATCAGTGAAACTCAAAGGTCTGTTTGTGACAAAAAACACTCAAGGAAAGTTGAGATTCGAATTTCAAGGTAATGAGAAATCATATGGCTCAAGTCGCTACTCAAATCGCTACTAGCGGGACAGAGACTCACTTTGACCCACCGTAACAGTAACTGTTCCAGGAAAACGTTTTGAAAGAGATCCTATATGTTTCTAGATCTTTCCACTGAATGCAACGACAAAAAATTCATCGATGTAAGCAGTAAACACCTTTACCTGATGTGCTGCGGAACTCCCGATACGTTAGCCCAAAATGTCCGATCTTTCTCAAAGCAGACTACTTTCAGGGATCGCATGCAACATTGAGATTACCCAGGGTAAACGTGTTAACACCATACAAATTTACCCTTCGTCAACACGACCGTCAGCACATTTACCGTGGTAACCTCAATGGTGCATCCAGGCCTAGAAATCGTTTCTGAAGCTTCTAAATGTGGTATGGCTTCGAGCAATAGCTGGTAGAATAATGACGTGACGAAAATGTACCACAGCTCGGAACCAGTAGCAGGCGGGTAAGGACAAATGGGTAGGGGTAGGTTCCGAGAAGAAGTGAGAGGCTTGGCAGCAAAAGATGCCTTGTGACCGGGAATTAGGAGGTAAACTTCTAGAAAAATTAACTCGGAATCTAAAAGAACTCGAAAATGAAGATAAGGACTTAGTACAGGTCAGGGCGCAATTTACATCCACACTTAAAGTACAGTAAAGTAAATAAATGATGTAAATAATAAGTAAATAATAAGAAATAGATAAGTAACATGAATATAATAAATGCAAATAAAGCAAAGTTGAAGAATTTTCCCTGTGGCTAACTGGCAGCTAGAGACAGCTGCATTGGACTTGCGCAACGGGGGGTCGCTCCCTCCAAAGAATATTTTATGAATTTTCATGGAATCACTTTCTTATCTGATGGAAAATTTGAATCAGCACGTTTTCCTTCTCCTATCTTTATAACTTCTCTGCTTCTTGAGCGTCTATTTTACTTCATTCTCGAAATCTCAAGCGCCTGGATACCACCAGGATTTCACGAGGATTTCGTCTGCGGCAAAAATCGGTTCGGTTCTCCTTCCGAACCGGCCTTCTGAATTCCCGCTGTAAGGAAATCCTGCTGGCATGCCTCATTGAGATCATCCAGGGTAAGCGCTTCAATGATCCCAAACTTACCTTCTAGTTTGGGGGCGTTAACCCTCTTATCCTGGATAATGTCAATGATGCATGCCGGCCATGGTGGCACACATGGCAGCTCCCTCAGACATCACATGAATCAAGAGGCGAGGTTCAATGATGAATGCGACTGGTTCTTTGATGTTGCACGCGGAAGCAAAAGCTTATTTTTCGCCCTGTGCCCTTTGAAACCCGTTCGTATTAAGTTCCTCCTGAGATTTCCCCAGGTACGTAATTAGAGGGCGGGTAATTGGAGGTAATTTAATAATGAGACAGCATTTGATAGTTGTAAAACTGAAACTAAGCCAAACATATGTATTTTAACTCCTTTTCTGTTTTTTCTTGTTTTTGTTGCGATTTCTCTTCTGTTTTTTTTTGTTTTTTTTTCACAGCGTCGAAATTCCTCGGAAAATTCGCCCGCATGACAAAATCTGCTGCGAAAAGAGATTCGGCAGGGAAAATAACGATTCCGGGAAGGTATGGGAAAAATCCAGATTTATAACTGAGAAATTCCAGAAATTTAATACTGAGAGTATGGCCGCTTCCGTAGGTCCACAGTCTTTGATAGCTGTGCAGCAGAAACGCAGCTCTAACCCCGTAATACGTCGAGTATAAAGCCTCTCGTCCCAGTTGCTGTCGTCCTCCCCTCAATTGCTGTCATCCAGCGGCAACTTCTGCTATAGGGGGAGTGCATGAGCAGCAATTGAGGGGAGGATGGCAGCAACTGGAAGGAATTGCTGCTAGAATTTATGCTCGACGTATTACGCCGTTTGTGCAGTGTTTATTGCGCCAATTTATCAGAGGCATGGCATTATGCATAGATATTCTTCACGGGAATCTTGTTAGCTCGAGGATTTTCCCTCAAGCAAAGGGTTCTTCATAAGGGAAAAATTTAACAGTAGGTAACTAAAAGCAAAGTAAAATAATTGTATATAAAATAGTAAGTACAATAATAATAAATAATTGTAACACTGATTATGTTCTTCTGCGCCTTTCAGATTAGTAGATGGAACTTTTTACTCAAGTTGGCCCGACGTTTCGATGGTAACGTCCTCTTCAGAGGCCTGGAGGCACTGTCAATGCTGTTTGTTGTCTAGACCGCCAAACGCCTCATCTCTCTTAGGAAGTCACCGACATTTCCTCAAACATATCGACATTCTCCCAAACATATATATGGAAACCCCTCAACCGAGTCTCACAACGTACCACGAATTCCACTGAGTTAGTGTTTTTCTCGTCCGCTCTGCTTGATGACACTCTGGACGAATGAATGTTATCAGGGACCCGAGATGGTATATGGGTTACAGATACAGGAACTGTATATGTATTACGGAAACAGTGACTATCTGCAGCTCACAGAGAGGCATGAAGAGCAGGAAGTCATTCGTAATCGCCAAGCACTCGTTTCGGTTGTACATCTTTGGATTCCGAACAGAAACCCAAAATGCCTCTAGGAGTTTTCTGGCCGAGACTTCACGCTCATAGGCTGAATAAATAATTGTGTGATTAATAATGTATTGTATAACCAATAATGTATGAATAATAATAATTATTAGGTTGTCGGGAAATGATTGAGACACTCCAGATTTTTATCACTTTCCGAACTTTTTCTTTTCAATTAGAAAACTTCAGGACTTGTTGTAAGCATAGTGTATACCCATGACCTAGGGCCACCTTTCAGGGGCAGACCTGTCTCCACAGGTTAACAAATCGGGAAACTACAGGTCAAAGAATCCACCAGTTAATGGTCGAAAACCCTCAAAGTTGACGGAGTGTTACTTGACCAAGGAGTGCCGAAGCGCATGAACAGGGTGTTAGTTGGAGGGTGCAAGATTGGGCAAGGGTGTCGAGTACGGCAACGCAGTCCATACCTGCTCCTCCTACCAAGGATAAATAGACAAAGCCATATGAGGGTGATTTTTGTGCACCAAAACGTGCACTACGACACGTCGATGTCTCTTTTCTCCATATTTGCCTGTCTTTGTTCTAAATTGATTATTGCAAAAGGTGTTGGTGTTCATCATGTTGCGTGCCAGCAACTCCGGCGGAGCATGCACTGCTCCTAAGCTTACAAGGTCGCCTAGATCGTAAATGTCTTTGAGGAGACATATCTACAGAAACGAAGTGTGAGGATCGATGGTTCATGGTTACATGGCTAACGAGCACCGAGTCAAATGCCATAATGGTACAGTCCCCCCTCCTGCTCGCACCGGCGCCCAACAAGGGCTCGTAAAAGGAAATCACTCAAATTAGTTGCCCGTGCATTTTCGCTCCTACCTGCACAATGGCATAACGCTACATCTTGGCATACCCATGGCGTAACTGCTCTTGGACCAGGCCATCACATACTCACATATCTTAGGCGCAACCCCATGTGTGAGGGATGCAAGAGAGATTTTTTGGTGGAGTGTCTCATTCATTTCCCGACAACCTAATACAATTAAAATTAAGTAATTCTAAGCAGAAGTTAAAACGAGAGGATCTGCAGATCTCTACAGTACGAAAATTCTACAGTACTGTGAAGCCCTACCTTGACTAACACACGAAGAGCGGAAAAAGCTCAGAGAGAAAAAATCACCCGAAAAGCGCTGCAATTCTCGAACAACACGTGGTTTCCAGAAAGAGAAGGAAGAACCAGCACCAATGCAATGAAATTAAAGATAACGTCGGTGAACTTCTGATCGAATGACTTTAGAAGACGGCAAATTCTTTCGCAAACAAAAGATGTCTGCGAAAAAAAGTGGCGTTGACATTGGACTGTAGCGAAGGCATCAAACATCGCACTCACTCTTGGGAATGCCCCCAATTTAGGGATTGTCATTCTTGTATTACATCTCAGGCAGTGAAAATTACCATTTTTGGACGAATGCTTTGACACACCCAGAAAAGATCGAATTTCCTTGTTGAGTGGAACCAGGCGAGTGTTTTTCGTGTTCATCTGTAGCGCATTCATTTCTTTAGAGCTCGAAAGATTTGGAAGAAAGGGATTGAATTCGATTTTTCTGCATTTCAAATGTCTCAGCTAACATGAAAAAAGGTCCCAGGCTTACGCTTGAATCATCATAATGAGTCCCGCCCATCCTCAGTGCTGGCTGGTGATAGTACGGTAGGAAAGCGTAGCCTATTTTGGGAACACGTCACAAGGCTGGAGGGATGCTGCGGTTCGAAATGATCCCGCAGGGCAGGACAGTCGCGGCTATAGGACAGCCGGCTCTAAGTAGACCAGACTCCAAAACCGAAAAAAAAAAACGGTCGAAGAAAACGGGAAAGAGTAAAAATTCTACACTGCCCCACTGAGCACCGAACTGAGTTGAGAAAAAGTTGCCCGAGTTTATTCTCCTGACCTTGCCTTCTCTAATAGGAATTTGAGCTGCCGCCTGGATGCTTTCTTGCCAAAGAAATAATTTTTCAAAATGAATGGCGTAAAATAGGCGATCTTCAATTTCTTCGACTTGTAAAAAGCGAACTTCTGGAGGTATGGGATCGGGGACGTAGCCAAAAAATAGTGCATGGTCACCATTAACTACAGCTGTTCATCTACTTATTTATTTATTTACTCATTTATCCGTGCAGTCGGGGTGCTCCTACAATCAGATAGAGCATGTAAATAACTCTTGAAATCTACGACTGAATGAGAAACCAATTCAATAGAAAGAGCGTAGCTAACGATGTATCGGTCCAGTATAAAATACATACACGTTGATTAATTTAAAGATATGTCACAGCTACCCACTTGATATCTGCTTATCCAGATCTGGGCACACCACCAACGGCGTTTTTGAGATACTCACATCTAGGCTACGCTATAGGACTACGTAGGTGTCCCAGGGCGAGCTCTGTGTTTCAAAAGCTTCTTTAATCTATTATAAATATAAACCCCGAGCGTTCACCTAGAGGAAGCTCGCAGAGCGAACCTTAGATGGCTGCTTAGATCTAGAACGATCAGAGATAAAATGAGTAGGAAAGCCTTTTTATACTTACTGAAAACTACGTAAGTGGGAAAACAGCTCACGTCGTAGAATTTTTTAGCATATTCTAAAGCACTATCATGTTTTGGTCGAGAAAGCTGTTGGATAAAGTTATCATGAAAACAAAATAAGAGTAGCAAATTGCCTTATCTAGGACTCATTCCTGTTGTTCAGCCGTTGGTTAAAGTGCAGTTGACGATAGCTACGTATTTCAAGGTGTTTCAATCATCCACAGTAGATGAAGCCTGGTCAAACATGGTTACCAAAGTCAGAGAAGAGAGAAGAAAACAATGGGAAGGTCAAATAATCAGAAAATAATGAAAGAGTCACGCACTCAGAAAGACACGAAAGATACGATTGCGGGCTCTACATTCCCGATATATTCGGAAGGACATCCACCCCATCTGCCCCCTGGTCACTTTGGCGTAAGAACGAACTCATCAGCTTGTTTATTTCTTTCTCTTCAGTACATCCCTGGAAGCATATCAGAAATTTGACAAATGAAACGTGACGTCGTAGTGGTTGGAACAGTGTGCATGAGCGGTTGATGACGTGCTAAGATTACACAGAGGTCTACTTGAAGATCAAATGTTCATAAGAGCGGCAATACCATTTGTAAAGTCTCGTGGAAATTCTGCATCAGTTCAAAACAACTCCCGGTCACGTTCCGGTTGAACGTGTAGAAGTGCTCAGATTTTCTCCTAGATTGCTTACCCGTATGTGACAATATCGATGCCCAGCTCCTATACCTGGATATGGTACCCATCATTCCAATGATGCGTCCGGGCTCAGCGATACACTGCTATTCTTTCTTAATCCCATTAATTTAACTATTAATTGGCAGTCCCATCCAAGAAATTCGATTACTGAAAAAAATAGAGGGCTATTCTCCCTCCTCTTTTAGTTTCACTGTTTCTTATACTCCTTCTCACAGTTTCACAGGAGTTCTATTTCTCCCTGCTGTCCGAAAACTCGAAATTCCCTCTTATTCGACATCGAAATTCAAAATTCGAATGTATCATGTGCATTACTCGGTATTGAACATGCCATCAATTTGAGACAGCAGACACTTTTTCGGAATACCATACTTGCTGTTCGTACTCTTAAAGGCACACCGTCGGTTAACGTCTCAAACTCACGATCAAAGCAAGGAGTGCAGAAAGTGTTGCCGTCACTCCAGGAACATATATTTGTGCTATTGAAATCACTTACTTAGTAGATATGCATGCGGAAGAGCGGACGTGAAATGAAAGCAAGCAGTGACAGCTAGTGGATTGGAATCCGGAAGTCTGCAGCAACAAAGAAAGTACACACTCAGCTGGAAGGCGGCTAATCAAAATGATCACGTGTCGACAGCCGAAACTTACCGCACCGAGTGCAACGGCAATTGTTAACCACTGCTCGCCGTCCCACCCCCGCTTCGTCCAAAAAAGGTCATCTCTCGTGGATCAATGCACTGCGAGCATTTGGTAAACATTTAATATTCTCTGGTGATATCAATTGAAGTTCGACGACAGTCTGTAGTCGCATGGCTCTGTTTGGGTCAGTTACTGTACATGAATTGTAACAATAACAACCATGCACAAGTTCGCCAACGAAGCCGTGGATCTTCAGTCGTACGACCTTGTACGGCGACTGTTACGTAATGAGAACTGTCAAGAACGCTGATGCTGTTGGAAAAGAACGATATAGGACGGATATTTAACGCGATCTATCAGCAAATACACAAGTTGACCGAGGAATCATATTGACAGTAGAGAAAAACACAAGTGACAGGATACAATAGCGCGCGATTTCTCCAAGTTGAAGAATGCTACTGTTTCGAGGCGGAAATTAGTGATGACTTTCACTACTTCTACAGTTTCCAGGATGAGAATCGCGCACGACAGCAGCCATCAAAGGAGCGTGCAGTACATGAACGCCGCTATCACACAGGCAGAGGGCTTGTACTTTAGAAGAGGCAAGGTGTGTGCTTAGATAAAACCGGTTACTTTACGACGGCATTCTTCTGCAAAGAAATGATCCCGCTCACCGTTCTTCTGAACCTTTCATCTTGCCGTCAGCAAAGCGGCGTGTTTTTAACGAGAAAGACGATTCCACTAGTTGTAAAGATGTAAATTCGAGTCTAGCATGTCACGAGGCTGCAGCAGTCATCGTTAGAACAAAAAGATGTAGGCTCAGATTTGTTAAAATGTGTCCCCGAATGTGAGCATTATTTGTAACGGCATGCATCTAACCATGTGCTATTGATAGAAGGAGGAAAAGTTAGACATTAGGTTGCTGTTGGAGGAGCCACACAGAGTTGATATTATCTTTATCCTCGGCTTATATTTCGACAAAATTCATCAGAGCCTGAGAAAAATGAAATCGGCTACAATTCATCCGAACAAACGTCTATCTACCCCACAAAGAAATTTTCTAAGCCTACTTTTGGATCACATAACAAGAATCATAGATGAAAAACTGTACCACAGACGAGATACACAGAGTAGATATTCAATAGCGGCAACTGCAAAAACCGCCTCATAGCCAAGGTTTGGCAGTACAATAATTCTGTTTGCACCCGTTGACCTATCGTTCCTTGGGGGAGAAAAACATCAAAATATTCGAGGGAACCGGATTTCGGATGGGTCAACATTTTGACCCACAGCGAACAGAACTCTGCAACGAGAGCATTGCTTTCTTGTGTGGAACAAGGAGGAGAGCCACTGATTAACATATTCGCGACGATGTGCTCAACCGATTGAACACGCATGGTGGGACGCATGGGACCGCGTGCTCAACCGGGTGAGCACGCACTTTTCACGGTTGTATTTTTGTGAAGCAATCCTAATGAGCTAACAAATGTTCAAGCGATCTATACACGCGATGGGCAGAGCAGATATCCCCTCGTACTTCTTTAATGCGTGGATGAAAATGACAAGTAAAAGAACAATTTATATCAAGATTAACACACTTACTTGCTACCTCTCATGCAGGTGAACTTCTTGAATTACCTTCAAGCTCATGCATATTTGCGTTTTGGTCCGTCTCAAATTCGCGTTTTCTCGGAATGTTATGCAGCAGAGGAAAAATTCCTACCGTGTGGGACCACGTGCTCAAGCGGTTGAGCACGGGTCCAACTTGTGCAAAAGCGCGTATGTCCCACGTGACACACCATACCAAAAGCGTAAGGTCGCGAATGTGTTAAGAAAGAAAGGTATCTCTTGGAGTGCGCCCTTGAACCTTTGTCTGCGCCCTTGAACCTTTGTCTTGACAAAAACTTTTAGTTGCTCCTGAAACGGACATTTATAATTCCTCAACCTAATATTTTGCTAGCTTTGCAGTGATAATTACCATAATCATACTTTATCACACAGAGTAAACTTATTTCTGGATGTGATCACTGGCTGGCATCTAGGAAGCTTACTTGGCGTCAATCTAGCAAAGACCTTCTGTGGGTTTTTCTTTCATTCTGGCTCACTCTATTAACCCTATTTACATGAGCAGCGACTGAGTACGATATTACGGTATGGACTTTGCTCAAAAAATGATTGAACAGAACTCCCAGATGAGTTTATTTACTCAGATGAAAAATGAAGCCCGGTTAAAAACCGCAGGAGAGGATGCTTCTACCATATCCTTTATCTTTTAAGATACACAGTGCAAAGGCAGAATGCTTCCCTTCGACATGGAGGTAATAAAATAGAGAGGGCTTTGGAACTTTATAGAAAGATTCAGACTGATATTTCTAATGCAGACTTAGCAAGGCCTTCTTACATCTCGGGCCACAGTTGCTTCCGCAACAAAGCAGCTTCAAAGAGCTACCCGTTTTCCTCTTAAACCTTAGCGCTTGATTATTGTATGGTGCATTAGGTGAGGCAACATTGTAGGTATGTCCGCATCTGTCGGTTATTCGCAATACCGGCGGCTTTCTAGGCCAGGGTTAAGCTCGTAACTGATATGAAGCTCGTATTCTGCCTTGAACCTTTAAGAATGGGGCTGCATAAAGCTGGTCCGGAAGTCTTGCACCAACATTTCCACAAAAAAGGTATAACAGTATTGTTCATGAATGGAACCTGATCTGCTAATTTTTATGACTAAGAAGTAGTAGAAGTTCCTACCGCATTCTATTACCGAGGGATATCGATTCAATGCCAAGAAATTTTAGATCGGAAAGCAAGTGTTGGTGCAAGACTTTCGGGCCAACCCTACAACTACTGAGTATTCATTGTTTTTTATGCATATTCGTGTCTTATTTTCAAGTGCATTTCAAACTGCTCAATAAATTCTTCCTTCGTATCAGCTACTGCTTTTCTACTCTATCATTGCTTTAGCTTGTTTAAATTACCTCTAGCAGAAGGAAACGATTGCCGCCAGTACTCTGATAGAAACAAGTTTGCAATAAAAGCAACATTGAAGTATAAGTATGAAGTATCGACGCTAACTTCCTGGCGCAAAAATGAAAGAATTGTTGTGGTAGGACGGTAGAGTCAAACCCCCTTGTCAATGTCACTAGAAACGAACGAAACGAACACGGAAGAAGAATCAGACGCAGAAAAACGAACGAAACGAAAAGATCATCAATCTCTTTCCAAATCTTCTTTTGGATGGTGTGTAGCGCAATGCATAGGCATCAAATCAATCATTGGATACGGTAACCACTGATATCGCTATTGGCCGGAGACAGCGTAAGAACATATTCATGGAACCAACTCCTACATGGTGGAACTCACGCTATGGGTAACTATTTCGCTCAAAGAAGGTAAAAGTAGCACTTATTTAAAGAGAACTTAATTTGGAAAGCTAATGTCCATCATATTATAGCATAGCAGAACACGAGTTCCTTTCAGAAGTACGCAAAAAACAGTTTTCTATGTAGTCACGTTTTTATTACGGCCAAAACAGTACCTTCTGGAAATGGTGATTTGATATGAAACGAAACTCGAGTAAGCAGCTTCGTAGGAGAAGCAACATTACCCTCCGTGGATAAAAATCAAGATGAGTTCGAGAAATAGGGATTAACATCAAGATCAAGTCAAATTACTCTAGACCAGTTGCCTCCCTTGGAGTGCAAATCATTATATCAACGTTGAGGTAGTTACTTGATCACGTATGAGATTAGTACGGCACTTGGCCACGGCAAAAGTCGCCAGATGTACCATTTTCTGCTTCTAGAAAGTCCTTCCAGAAAGTGGCACTATACCTAGAAGCAAATATGTTACCTACGGTGTACGATGTACCTCATAACATGCGAAGGTTGTGGAGAGAAATTTATAGAAGAAACAATGACGCCTTTACGAAGCCGAATGGTCGAGCACAGCAAGGCACTAGCAAACCTTTCCTCCTACGCGTCAGAAAGCTTTTCAAGACTTCGCACTCTAAGACACACGTACGAGCGTGCACCGGTGTTGAAAGTCAGAGTCCTCACCGTCACCTTATGAATACTTCGGAAAGGAAAATTATGGAGGCCATGGAAGTAAAGACGCAAAGTTTAGAGGTAAACAAAAAAAGAAAAATTGTATGTTTTGTTACGACTGGTCACGTAACAATGAGTATACTCCGAAAATTCTGGGCACTGGTGCTGACCCAAACGGGAACATGTGCATGCACCACCACCAGTGATGGAATGGCACACGGCGACAGTACAGATCATGGATAGGCGTCACTTCGCATTCCGAAAAGAGCGCAGTTTAATCCATGTGGGGATTTACTTGCGTGTGGTCGCTCAGGGCGAATGTGGAACCCTGGGCCGAACTCTCTACTGTCGCCGAAGTCGGTTTCGTCGTTGACACCGGTGCCCAAAAGTTTCTGAGTAAATGTCTCTCTAATCCCTTGCCGTGACGTGGTAGTTTCATTCTATTACATAACCAACATCATAGAAGTGGTCTTGTTTCTGTAATATGCTAAATTCTGTCGAGCACATGTCTAAGTTATCGATATATAGGTCAGCAATTGCCTAAGAGCAACCGAAGTCAGAAGACCTCTTAACCATTTGCCCCCAGGTAATCTTCAGTAGTACCTACTTGTAGGCTTGTGATGAGATTGCATTGGATTGTTAACATTAGGGTCTGAAGGAGGCATCAAATGCCGATAGCATATGAATAAAGGAACTGAATAACTTCCAACTGAACATCTTAATCAACAAGAACTCAAATTCATAAACGTCCCCAGCACAGTTCTAACCCTCCCGTCCACTCTAAGTGGACCAGAAGCTTAGAATTCTGCCGGTGACGTCCATAAATTTCTATACAGATAAGCTGTGTATGTGATTATTTTTGTTTCATCTCAGTGCATACTTAGTATATATAGTCACATTCGGTGTAGAAATTTCCACGCATGCCATTCGCTCGTGGAAAGTGGCGTTACCTCTAGCAGCATTTACTTCCACACCGTCAGAAGTGATATAACTGATATGAAGGTTTTCCTCTCTCTAGGACAAAACATCTAGACGCTGGTAACCTATGTTAATGGACCTTATTTAGCTTTACTGTTCTTTTGTGCATCATTTCTAGTTACCTCAACTAACCCGCAAGCTCTTCGAACGAGCAACTGATGATTGCATCAATATAAACGTTTCTATTTGTGAGTGCACTTCCTGTGCAATAAATAAATTAATTAATAAGCGTACGAACGTATGAATGGATGGAGTGGATCAATCGATCGGTCGGTCCACAGATGGACCGATCGAAAACTACGCCATTAATCGATCAATCAAATATACATATGTAGCTCCGGACTTCCACCACTCTACAAACTTTGAAGAGATTGCATTGAGTTCATAGATACAGTACCAGAATGATGGCACAAAAGGGAGGAGCAGGTGCTTCTCCCTAATATACACAAATAAGTGGGCGGCATCGCTGAAAAGTTTCCATGAAATGCAGCTGTTTCGACATCAGTAAATCACAAACGATGGAAAGCTTCGCTGAAATGTTCAGTGGTTTGTGGAACTGTTCACCTAGATGTTTGATGCTTTACCAGCAAACGTGGCTTTTTGTAGCAAAGAAAAAATGTTTGCAACATTGAGGACTCGATGAGAGGAAGTATGTCATGAGTTAATCTTCAACTATGCAATAATTGGCGGAGCAGAAGACAAAATACAATCGGTGCTGAATGTGGAGTGTGCAGAGAACCTGTTAATAGTGGATGAAGTCAAGCTTCGAAATATCAAGGACTTTTTTTTAAGGTATAATATTATGGTCAATGAAATATCGATTAGTATAACGCCACCCGAAAGCCATAAAAGACCCTAATAATCTAACTAGTGGTTTTCTTCCTATGAATTTGAAATGAAAGATATCTTGAGCCTAAAACTAAGCAGCAGAAAAACTAAAATAAAGAGCCTAAAATAAAGCGCGCCCACCTACATAGATGGATTCAATGCGAATTCAAAATGTGAAAACGTGACAATGTGCACCACTATTCGGCTCAAAGTGTACATACTATTGCAGCAAATGCATTGGTACTGTTTACCGATGTTTGATCCCCGACAATTTTTTTCTCCATAGGACGTTGAATTTATTCTTCAACAAAGCATCTATATTTACTAAGTGAAATGTATTTTTGTGAAAATTACTCTAAGTTTCCACATGCAACGGTGGGGCCAATGTTTCTCAGAAGCCTACTGCGCAAATGTGGATGTAACGCATATGCGAGATTTTCAAAACATCATAGATGCAATTATAATATTTTCGGGCAAGAGGGGAACACGATCACTTGTCGTTTAAACAGTAGTCCAGACATATCAGACACATCTCCATATATAATGTTAGTTCAGTACAGAAGACCGATAATAGCAAGTAAAAAAAATAACGTCGCTGAATAAACATACAAATGAAGTGAAATGGGGACAGGCGGCTTCTGGAGACTTCTACTAGCTATATAGCCACCTAAAGCACAATAAGGGATCGGAGCATCTATAATAAGGTTTCAACGTAGAAATGCAAAGGCAAACTATACAGAACTAAAGCTTCTGAATTGAATATGACGTGGGCGTGAAGAAGAACATATCTTGTTCAGGAAATAACGAAGCACACGCAAAATATATCTTTGTCGCAGAAATTAAGTCGTGCGCTTTCGGACCTTGAACTGGTCCCATTCCCTTTTTCCTACTTGCTAAGACTTCGAATTTCAGGGAAACGCCTTGGTTCCACGTGATCACCCAGCGATTTCCCGGAACCAGCAAATGATCTGTTTGATATATCAGCAAGTACCCGATAGTTATCGCAAAAGAGAGAGCGACCAAAAGACCGCATATGATAAAAACGGACGCTGAACTGTGATCTATGCTGTTTCGCAGGAATGTGCGCTGAGTAAGAAGGACGTGATAGGGGACGAGGGATCCCATCGTGCATACACCCGTGCTAGTTTTACCGTCTCTCTAGTTTTCATATCTCTAGTTTTTGTGAAACATACAAACGCTGGCCTCATGTACCACATGTTCCGCTCATTACATTTTATGCCATATGAGAGACCAGTGCAAAGGCAAAAACGGGCGTCTAAGTTGTATTCGGATCAATGAACACCTTGGCATGACTAGATCCAGGATAGAAACAGCAAGATCTCTTTTGAGAATGGTTGTCATTATCTAATCGTGGAAATCCAAAGCGTAGCTAGAACATTAGAAGCGTTTCGCTATAGCTGTTACAGCCGAGAATCCAAAAATGTGTAGGAAGGAAGAGTGCATTGCAATGATCAACGAACTGGCGCTGTACCAAAACCTCTGACGATTTGATCTACGAGATCAGACGTGGGAGCACTCCACTTTCTAGTAGTGGTACACCTGCTCAAAGCGGGTGGTATCGTTTCATCGCGGCTAAACGGCCATCTAGGTTGGCATTAGCGGGTTTCACTTCTCTGATCTTCTTTTCGTATTTACTTTTATTTTGAATTATAACTTGTGAGCTGATTGGGCGTTTGAGAAGATGTGTGACATGTGGTTTTAACTTTCAAAAGTCTGACGAGGGCGACGACGCCGAAACATTAGCACGACTAAAGAACTGTAACAATTTTGGTCTACTGCTCAAGTAATTCCAAACAATTAAATATACTCACTAGGCCGAGACTCAGGGCAAGTCGAATGTTCACATTACTGTTCATTTTTTTACTCGGTAATAAACATTTTCAGGCGAGTAACCTATAAAAAATAATGGATCAACTCCTTAAACAGCATTTTAGACATGGTATTTCAAAAATAGTGAATGTAAGACGGATATTTCGGTTGAGCAGTAATGGAAAAATTTCATGTGATTGCGATATGTGACGAGATAACAGATCATTCTCCTACTTCGGAAGGTGACTGTAGCCCCCTACTAAGATCCTGCTCCCAACACGGGAGCGCAGTATGTTGAGCCTAGGGCGGCCAGGGCTAGGATGGCCTACTTAACTCGGAACGAACAAATTCGCCAAAGACCTCGGGCATATGGTGTTTGGGTGACTTCAAGAAAGCGAATGCACCAACTTTTGTCACCCTCAAACGACTAAGTGCCAATTATAGTTTAACTGATATTTTAATTAGTACAATGTAAAGCTAGAAAACTCCTTTATCGAAAGCGCCAAAGTAGGGTATTGATGAAGGATGTACCACAGGTTCAGATGTTTCATATTTTACTTATTTTACAATGCGATGAACACTATCCGAACTTATTATTTGTACAAAATACTGTAACTTAGAAAGATGGCCGACCAACCGTCAATTTATGGTGATAAGACAAGTGATGCTATACCATAGATAGAATATTTGTGGGTGGTCGCGCAGTTGGGTGGAAAAGATGACTTGATTCATCTTCATAAATACTCTGCCCCCAAGCAGATGTTCGCTAAGTGATCATACAAAGTACTAGTAACCATTTTCAGTTACTGGCTACAATAGCTATGCCATCACATTGACTCGCAGACCAGACGTCCTTAATTTGGAGCACTTAAAGGCCCTTCTATTCAAATAGTATATGTTTTCGTCTCGATTTCTCAAAATATTTATGGTTTTTCATGCACTAGGTGGACAATTTCCATGCACGGTAGCCTAATAAAGATTACGAAAGTCTACCGAACTAAAATATAATAATACGAAAGTCTAGCGAACTGGAGCATAATAAAATTCAAAGGTCAGGCGATAGCCGGCTTGCGATGAAGTTGGAAAATAATGAAACTGCTGTAGGACTCACTCACTTCATGAGGAGATGGAGATGATAAAGGGTGGCGCATAATTACTGTCCCACAATAAAAAACGCAAGGAAAAGGTATGAAAAGACATTTCCCGAAGGTCTTCTAAGGAATTATTCACTACCATCTGGGAATCCAAGAACCATTAATTTCGTTCCACGTTCCTTCCTTTGCCTCAGATCACAGCTCTCATAAGTTCAATGTATGACTCCACTGTGGTGCGCGCGTAACGCCTACCTTCATCGAGGGGAGGCTGCTCGCGAGTGGACACGTTCTCAATCCTCAGAATTATCGACCGCATTGGGAAAGTCGAGCGGATTCTGAAGCACCTAGTGAGACTGCCTCCCGGGACTGTCATTCGGTCCTGGGAAACAACCTTTCTACAAACCTTAAACGGTCATTAGATTGTATGACGGTGCTGTCTCGAAGCCTCATTTGATAACGATTTCGTATTTGGTCAGCACTGAACGAGATTTTCTTGTATGCTTTACTTGATAAGCTTTCGGCGACTAGATGGCCATTTCTTCTAATTGGAATCTTCTCGAGTTCTCGATTAAGCTTATGTTGAGCGACGCGCCTTCGTCAGATCTTAATACAAGAGCACATTACATACAATACATAGCAACAACGTAAGTGGCCACTGTCCGCACTTTCCACTGTTCAGTGTGCGAACAGTGGCCACTTACGTTGCTGCTATGTATTGTATGTAATGTGCTCTTGTATTAAGATCTGACGAAGGCGCTAGTTGCCGAAAGCTCATCAAGTGAAACATATAAGAAGCTCTCGTTCAGTGCTGACCAAATACGAAATGGTTATTGGATTCTTTAGCTGGATGATGCGCTTGCCCATCCAAACAAAAATCTCTTATTATCGAAGGCTTGCCAACGTGCTTGGCCTCACCACTGTTTTGGCGTGGTAAGCCCTTTCTTCTAATTGGAATCTTCTCGAGTTCTCGATTAAGCTTATGTTGAGAGAGAAGGCCATTGTGAAACGGCAAGCCAACATCCAGTCTCTAGCGATTTCACTAGAGAGAGCGCGGAAGGTTGTTCCGCAAGACTACGAACGCGCTACAGTGATGGAATATGACGGAATATCTCAAGAGTTTGAAGGCTATAATCAGTGCCAAAGGAAAAGACAGCGAGTGACACCATCTTTGTACGTTTTAGTATGAGGTAGTTAATAGTTCCTTGAAAGGCCATCCGTTAATGTGCTTTTCTACGTTTTCTGTGCCCTCTTTTAAATTATGGGACGGTAATTATGCGCTACTCTGTGCACTTGGAACATGAGCCTAATATTTTTCAACCAATGTTGAAATCTTTCCTATTCCAAAGACATTCAATTAAGTTCAAAAAATCGAAAAGAATTAGAGGGAGGTTAGCGAAAAGGAATAAAAGTATCAGGATTGCAGCATTCTTCGGTCTTGGAGCCTCACATCGTGTTTGTATATTCAAGGAGTTGAGACTCCAACATTAAAGGCCCCCCCCCCCCCTCGAAGAATGGGTCGCCAATCTTTTGGAATTACTTTGCAATACAAATGAAACTCTTGTATTAGTTTATTTTTATTTGTTTATTTTTATTATTATTTTTAAAATATCGATTATTCAGTATTTATTATTAAAATTAATATTTTATCAATTTTATTTTCTGTCTGGGTCCTCAGAACGGCGGAGACCCCAATTTTTTTCCC